>SNQJ01S0071020.1:38888-103479 GCA_010110895.2 Picea sitchensis
TAATGATCATATTTTGGATACACATATCAAAGGCACTCGACATCAAAGGATCCAACTTTATTGAGTCGTCAAAGCAGGGTAGCTCCTGCACCAAGGCAAGTGGCTCACCTGGGGCCAAATTCAACAGAAATTTCCTCATCTGATGGGGGACCTGAATGCAATGGAGAAAATTTCTTCCTAAGGAGAGAGGATTGATCTGAATGTATATCTATGGCCACCCACCTTTTCCAACTGGCTCAAAAGAGTTTTCTAACAATTTTGGTAATTTACTATTTTAAGCAGTTTTCACTTTCGAAGCCGTTTTGAGGCCCTAAATGATGTTTTTTGGGAAACCAGGTTTGCAACATGGAACTTCCCTTGATATTGCGTCTAAAATGAATCTCCTCGATGATACATTTCCAATGGGCTATCATACACCTAAAACGGAGATCGTATGCAAAAGTTACGACCCTGGGAAGTTGATGTACTAACTTACCTAAACAGGGCCCACATGACTTTTGACGCTTCATCTCATAGGGTTAGGTTTTTAGATGTTTAGGGTTTTTGAAATTATTTCTTATTATAAAAAGGCCTTCAGAGCCTCATTGTAATTATCTTCTTGTGAATGCGTGCAGTCGTCAAATCTCTTCTCAGAGATAAGTTGCCACCATTCCAACAAGCTTGTTTCCATTGCATTTTATAGTTTCAGCTTATTTCATTATTGAATAGAAAACCACTTTTACTATATCTTTTTTATTTTTTGTTAAGCACCTGTTAATAATCTGTATTCATTTCATTCTTCTCACAAAATCTGGATCATTATTGTAATAGGACAAAGTAGGTAACAACTTTGAATTGATAAGATAGATTTGAGATAGGACAAGAGAGCTCGTGGAGCCAGTCCTTAGACATTTTTCTTCATTGTTGTATTTCTATAGATAGACAACATATAGGGAATGATATAGAGATCAAAGAGATCAGTAGAATAGAGTAGAGTAGAAGAAACACCATGTAAATTTGCTTTCATTAATGAATAGAACAAATAGAATCATCCCAAATCCTTGGACTATGTTCAATTGATGTATGATTGAATGGTTGTGATATTCTGTGTGTTTGGTTATTTTCGTTGTCGTTCATGTATGATTGTTCGAGAGATTGACTGTATGAGTTCATGAAAAAACTCAATGTGTTTCAATTGTTTCTCTTCTGACACTCGTATGCAAGGTGTGCATATCGAATGCAAGGAGAGCATCGACTAAGTCTCGGAGTGGCTCAGAGAAGTTCAAAGAGAACAAGAGAAAGTTAGACTAGGTGCAAGGTGTGCACAATGTCAAGGAGTGAAAAAGCTTCGAACAACCAATGCAGAGGAATGCTAGGTGGGCGAGAATAATTTATTTCCAAGAAATACTTCATTTTGAGTTATCGAAATCCTGAGAATGCAAGGTGTGCATGGGAAGTAGAAATTCCTTAAGGATAAAGCTCAGGAGGGATAAATTTTTTTGTAACTTTTGTTGAGATCCTAGAGTCAGACTCATAGGAGGAGAAAAGGTTCAAAACCCTTGGAGACTAATAAATATTCTAATTCAAAAGAAGATCATAAGCTTGGGAGGAGGAGTGACTTTGATTATTGGATTGCAGTGAAGAGGATTGATAGTCGTCGGATCAGAGGAATGTGCAAGAGCCTTAGAAATTTGTAGCACAGAGGAGAAAGAACCTATTGGGTTTGAACTTTGAGGTTTCCAAAGTCCGAAGAGACGAAAACCCAAAGTAGGATATAAGTAGTTCGATCACAGGACTAGATTTGAGCCATCAGATTGTTTGGGGAAAAGACCAAGCATCAGATCGTCAGAGAGGCTCTGGATCATCAGATACTGTGAAGTTCGGGAGGAAGTTTGAAACTTGAAATACCCTAAGCATGGAGAGCCGAAGGGATGGAGCGAATCTGGATCGTTAATCCAGGAGGATATGTGTCGATAGGTCAAAAGATCCAGAGGAAGGAGGAGGTTGAAACGTTGAAACATCTGAAGCCTGAATACCTAAAGAGACGAGAGTCTTCAATATCTGAGGAGACACTTGGCAGTAGATCTCAAACTCCAAGAGAGTTGAAGTGGTTTTTTTTAGTTGAGAACTTGGTGGAGTGCGAAGACCCGAAGTAATATCTAGACCGTGAGATCCAAGGGAGACATGGAGTGAATCTGTGAACTCCTGGAAATGTCCCGAAGTGGTTCATAGCCATTGGATTCGAAGGAGACGTGGCACATAGTTGTGAAATTTGGGTAAATACCCGAGGAAATCCTCGATCGTTATATCATGAGGACACACGTCAGTGGATTATACACTCCAGGTAAAATCCATTGGGGAAAAGGAAGTTTGAGATTTGAGATCTCAGAAGTCTGGAGACCCGAAGGATACCTCGACCATCAATCGAGAAGAGTGTCGCAGAACCATTGATCGGAGTTGAAAGGTCAAACATTGATAGTGAGAGAAGAGCTATTGATCGAGAAAGACAGACGTCAACATATCGTGAACTCCGGGAGATTGGAGTACAGAGGAAGTTAGGTTTGAGATTTCAAATTCCTGAAGTCTAGAATTGAGAAGAGATCTTGACCATCAATTCAGAGGAAGCAGATCTGGCCCGTAGATACGAGGGGTGCATACTTGACCATCGATTCAGAAGTTATCGTCAAGATTGTGAGATCGACGATCCCGTAGCATTGCAGGAACAAGAGTTGCATGGAGTTTAAAATATTGAGGGTGGGCCACAATTCAAACCATGGTTTCGTCCGAAGGACACATGGAAGCTTGAGGATACTTGTCGATCCAAAATTAGTTTGAATCCAAAGCACTTGTGGGTGTGCCCGCAATCGTATGGTCATCGCCCAAGGTCACATTCAAGAGAGGGATTATATGAAAAGGAGTTATCACTCAACACTCTAATATTTCGTAGCAGAGCAAAAGGGAAGGTTGTGGGTTCTATCAGACTTGCACCAAGAAGGAGAAAGGGCCTGTGTCTTGATATAGAAGGAAACCATTAAGGTTTCATAGAGTCATTAGACTCAAGAATTAGATATCCTTTTATCAGGAGGTCATGAAACCCTACGAGGTGTAGGGGGGTTGCATCAAGTGGTATCAGAGTTGATATTGAATTTGTTTCCAGACAACAGACGAAAGGGGAAAGTAGGTATGTTGATATCATTTGTGGCATCAAAATTTTAATTTATGTTTGCAAGTGACACAGTGGAATCATGCCACCCAGAAGGCGTAGAGCAAATGCAGAAATGGAAGAAGAAATGAGGTGACTCCAAATGAGACTGGATTCCATGGAAAAAATGCAGAGAAGAGAACCAGACGTTGGAGATATGAGTGAAGCTGAGAGTGAAGAAGAATAGGTCGAAGAAAATGTAGAAGAGGATGCTGCACAATATTCCTTAATAAAAGTTGTTTCAAAAATAGGAGCCAGAGCAAGGATAGAGGTACCAATATATGAAGGAAATTTAGAAGTTGAATAATTGTTATATTGGGTACGTTCTATGGAAAAATAATTCGATTATGAAGATATCAAAGAAGACAATATGGTGAAGAATGCAATGACAATACTGAAAGGTCATGCAACACTACGGTGGGATGAAATTCAAGTCGAAGACATGAGAAATGGTAAGTAGAAAATTTAAAACTGGGATAGGATGGTAGCTAAGATGAAAGCCAAATTTATTCCAAAGGATTACCAAATTAATATTTATAGAAGATTGCAAAACTTGAGACATAAAGGTTTATTAGTGAAGGAGTACACTGAAGAATTTTATAAAACGAACATCAAAGATGGACAGAAGGAAAATGAAGATGAAAATTCAACAAGAGATATCAATGGGATGAGATACAAAATCCAAGAGGAGATCAGCATGATGTCAGTGAGTACAGTCAATGATTCTTATAAAGCATCCTTGAAAGCTGAAGAAAAATTGGCCAGGAAACAAAGCCAGTGAAACAGAGGAGGAAACTCAAGCAGAGGTAAGGGAACTACCATAGAGAAGTTCTAGAAAAAGAAGCATGAAGCTGATAAACAACATAGTCACCTGGGAAAGGTAGAATTTCTAAAGAAGGACAGCATGGAGGAATAATCTCTTTTTCCAGAGGAAGAGGACGAGGAAGAACCAGAGGAGGTGTAGTTAGATTCTATACCTGTGTAAAGAAAGGCCACAAGTCTTGGGAATGTCCTAAGAGAAATAACGAAGGAGGAGGTGAAGTACATGTTATTGAAGCACATAAAAATGTGGAAGCAGAAGTAGCAGAAGGAGGAAGGAACCTCATGATGAGAAATATTCTTCTTAAACCCGAGACGGATGTCGAGGAACCAGTTCAACGAATGAATTTGTTCAAAACTGCTTCCAAGTCGAAAGACAAAGTTTTGAAGGTGATCATAGACAATGGGAGTACTGACAATCTAACATCCACAAAGATGGTGGAGAAGTTGGAGCTAAAGACAACTACACATAAAAACCCATACAAGGTACCATGGTTGCAGAAAGGACATCAAGTAATGGTAAGTCAACAATGCCAAGTTGAATTTAAAATAGGAGGTTATAGGGATGAAATATTATGTGATGCAATTCCTATGGATGTCTGTCATATATTATTGGTAAGGTCATGGAAGTATGACCAAAAATTTATTCATGATGGGAGAAAGAATACTTATACCCTATAAAATAATGGTAGGACACATATGTTGTTACCAATAAAAGAAAAAGAGAAAAAGAGGGAAGCCATTTCAAGCATACTTCTCATGAGTGGGAAGGAACTCTTGAAAGAAGTCAAGGAGGAGAAATAAATGTATTTTGTTGTACTGAGGAAGCCTAGAGTTATCCTTACAAATACTTTTGTGGAATATTTTCTTATATAAATCCAGGAAATTTTAGAAAACTTTGTTGATATAGTAGTGGATGAGTTACCACACTCATTTCCACCCACTAGGATTATAAGCCATAATATTGACCTTATTCCAGGAGCTAATTTACCAAACAAAGGAACGTATAGGTTAACACCTAGAGAGAATGAGGAGGTCAAAAATCAAGTCCAATAGTTGTTGGATAAATGTTTAGCCAGGGAAATCCTAAGCCCATGTGCAGTACAAACTATGTTAAGTCCAAAGAAGGATGAAGGATGGAGGATGTGTACAGATTCCCGAGCCATCAACAAGATAACCATTAGGTACATATTTCCTTTATCGAGGATGGATGACTTCATGGATTGTTTGAGTGGAGCAAGCTATTTTTCCAAGATAGTTTTGAAGAGTGGATATCATCAAATAAGGATGAGAGAGGGTGATGAATGGAAAACAACATTCAAGACAAATTAATGATTGTTTGAATGGTTGGTCATGCCATTTAGGTTGACAAATGCACCAAGCACATTTATTAGATTGATGAATAAAGTGTTGAAAGACTTCATTGGGAAATTTTTCATAGTATATCTGGATGACATACTAATCATTAGTAAGATAAAGGGAGAACATTTAAGACATTTGACATTAGTGATGGAAAAGTTCCAGCAAGAGAAGTTGCTGATAAATCTGAAGAAAATTTATTTTATAAAGAAGGAACTCATATATTTGGGTTTCATGATCTCTTCAAATGAATTGAAGATGGATCCAGAAAAGGTAAGAGAAATCAAAGAATGACCATCGCCAAGAAACATATTTGAGGTAAGAAGTTTTCATGGGTTTGTAATATTTTATAGAAAGTTTATAAAAAATTTCACTGTTATATGTGCACCCATGCTAGACACTGTGAAGAAGAAACAAAATTCCTTCAGTTGGACAGAGGAAGATGAAAAAGGTTTCAAAGTGTTGAAGGAGAACATCAAAAAACAACTAATTTTGGTTTTTCCAGATTTTGGAAAAACATTTCAGGTGCGATGTGATGCAAGTGGATTAGCTATTGAAGAAGTCTTGAGTCAGGATAATAGACTAGTTTCTTATTTCAGTGAGAAACTGAATGACACCAAGAAGAATTATTCCACATATGAAAAAGAATTCTATGCAGTGATTCAAGCTTTGAAGAAGTGGAGACACTATCTAATTCCCAAAGAATTTGTCTTGTACAGTGATAATCAATATTTGCAATTTATTACTAGGCAAGAAAAGTTGAATCAAAAACATGCAAAATGGGTATAATTTATGAAATTTTTTACTTTTGTTATTAAGCACATTGTTGGAACTGCTAACAAAGTTGCAAACGCTTTGAGTAGGAGGAGTTTGATTGTACAGGAATTCCAAGTGGAGACCTTAGGGTTTCAACACTTCAAGGAGATGTATAAAGAATATGTATATTTTAAGGAGGCTTATGTGGCATGCAAGAATCCTTTATTGAGAGACAAAATCCTGTGGATTGAATATTTGATCCAGGATGGATTATTGTTCAAAGGAAGCCAATTATGCATTCTGAAATGCTCAATGAGAGAGAATTTGCTGAAGGAGAAACACAATGGAGATTTAGCTGGAAATTTTGGTCATGATAAGACATTTGCACAGTTGAGTAATTCGTATTATTGGCCGAGCATGAGAGCAGAGGTGAAATTTTTTGTGAAAAAATGCATACTTTGTCAATATGCAAAAGGAAGACAACATAACACTGGTTTGTATCAACCATTACCAATTCCAAAAAGGCCGTGGGATGCAATTTGTATGGATTTTGTTTTGGGATTTCCTAGAACTCAAAAGGGGAGTGATTCCATATTTGTTGTAGTGGACAAATTTACAAAAATGACACATTTCATACCATGCTAGAAGACAAACGATGTTACACACATAGCTAATTTGTTTTTCAGAGAGGTAGTGAGACTACATGGATTACCAAGGAGCATAGTCTCAGACAGGGACACCAAATTTGTAGGACACTTTTGGAGGACTCTATGGAAGATATTAGGGATGAACTTGTCCTTTAGTTCAACATATCACCCTCATACAGATGGACAGATTGAAATAGTAAACATGAATCTCGGTAACTTTTTAAGAACTTTAGTCATTGAGCCAGGTCGACAATTGGATTAGATTATGGCAAAAGGAGAATTTGCATTCAACAATTCAGTGAACAGGAGCACAGGAAAAAGTCCATTTGAAATTGTGTATGGTATAAAACTAAGAGGGATTAAAGAGTTGAGAGATCTGAATCAAGATGAGTTCAGAAGTGCTAGAGAAGAGGATTTCGCAAGAGAAATGCAGAAACTCCATGACAGAGTCAGAGAACAACTACAGAACAATTGCCATAAATACAAGAGCAGAGTTGATCAAAAGAGGAGAGAAGTTCAATTTGAATTTGGAGTTGAAGTTTTAGCTCATTTTATAAAAGAAAGGTTTCCAAGGGGAACGCATAACAAATTGAAGATGAAGAATATAGGACCATGCATGATTCTCAGAAAATTCACAGCCAATTCTTATGAAATTGAGTTTCCATACAATGTTGGGATATCACCGATATTCAATGTTGCGGACTTGTATCCTTACAAGAGAGATGAATCAGGAGAATAAGATGATCAGAAAGAAATTCAGTGGGAAGAAAAATTGCCCACAGCAGAAAAACCTCAGATGGAGAAAATCATTGAATAGAGGGATGCAAAGAAAACAAGGAGGAAGATATATCCTAAATATTTAGTGAAGTGGAAAGATAATCCAATGGAAGATACAAGGTGGGTTATAGATCCTGATATTTTGAAGCATGGAAAGATAGTACATAAGCTCATAGACAAGGGTCCATGAATTTTTTTAACTAGAGGAGTATGATGCAGGAGCATCACCTTCGATGTCAAAATGCAAGCATGAAGGTAGAGGAATGACATCTCAACAAATGACATAATTTCAATTTGGAAATTAACTCAGAATTAAATCAAGTTGTTGAGATATTTTGTAAACAAAATTTTAAATACATAACTTGTTTGTAAAGTCTTACCTACTATAAGAGATTGTAGATATGGAGTCTTGACTCTTATCTAGAAATAACTGGTAGTTATTGTAATAGGACAAAGTAGGTAACAACATTGAATTGATAGGATAGATTTCAGACAGGACGACAGAGCTCGTGGAGCCAGTCCTTAGATAGTTTTTTTCATTTTTGTATTGCTATAGATAGACATAATAGAGAGAATTAGATAAAGATCAGTAGAATAGAGTAGAGTAGAAGAAACACCATGTAAATTTGTTTTCATGAATGAATAGAATAGACAAAATTGTCCCAAATCCTTGGACTGTGTTCATTTAATGTATGATTGAATATCTGTGATATTTTGTGTGTTCGATTATTTTCATTTTCATTCATGTATGATTGTTCAAGAGATCGAATGTATGAGTACATGATGAAACTGGATGAGTTTCAATTATTTCTCTTCTGACACTCGTATGCAAGGTGTGCATATCGAACACAAGGAATGCATCGACTAAGTCTTGGAGTGGCTCAGATAAGTTCAGAGAGAACAAGATAAACTTAGGCTAGATGCAAGGTGTGAACGGTATCAAGGAGAGACCAAGCTTCAAAGAACTAGTGCAGAGGAATGCTAGGTGGGCAAGAAGAATTTGTTTCCAAGAAATCCTTCATTTTGAGTTATCGAAGTCCCGAGAGTGCAAGGTGTGCATGGGAAATCGAAATAATTTAAGGAAAAATATCAGGAGGGATAATAGTTTTTTAAAGTGTTGGAGAGATCCCATAGTGAGACTCGTAGGAGGAACAAAGGTTCAAAACCTTTGGAGAATGATAAATATTCTAAATCAGAAGGAGACAAAAATATTAGGAGGAAGAGCGACGATGATCGTTGGATCATAGTGAAGAGGATAGACAATCATCGAATCAGAGGAAGGTGCAAGAGCCTTAGCACTTCACAACACAGAGGAGAGAGAACCTATCAGGTTTGAACTTTGAGGTTTCTGAAGTTTGAAGAGTCGAAAACCCTAAGTAGGATCTCAGTCATCTGATCAGACGAGTAGATCTGAGCCATCGGATTGTTTGGGGAAAATATCAAGCATTGGATCATTAGAAAGGATCTAGACTGTAAGATACTATGAAGTCTGGGAGGAAGAAAGTTTGAAACTTGAAACACCCGAAGCGTGGAGAGCCGAAGGGCTGGAGCGAGTTTGGATCATTGATCCACGAGGATACATATCGATAGGTTGGAAGATATAGAGGAAGGAAAAGGTTGAAACGTTGAATCATTCGAAGCTCGAATACCTGAAGAGATGAGAGTCTTTGATCTATGAGGTGGCACTTGGTAGTAGATCTCAAGCTCCGGGAGAGTTGAAGTGGTTTTTTTTAGTTGATAACTAAGATCGCCAGAGTGCGAAGACCCCAAGACACGAAGTAAGATATGGACCGTGAGATCTAAGGGAGACGTGGCATGAATCCGTGAACTCTAGGTAAGGTCCCAAAGTGGTTCATAGCCATTGTATTTGGAGGAGACGTAGTGCACATCTGTGAAATACGGGTAAATAACTGAATAAATCCTTGATCGTTAGATCAGGAGGACACGTGTCAGTGGATTACAGACTCCGAGTAAAATCCATTGGGGAAAGGAAGTTTGATATTTGAGACCTCAGAAGTCTAGAGATCTGAAGGACACCTCGACCATTAATCGATAAGAGTGTCATAGGACCATTGATATGAGTTGAAAGGTCAAACATCCATAGTGAGAGAAGAACCATTGATCGAGCAGGATAGGCGTCAACATAACGTGAACTGCTGGAGATTGGAGTACAAAGGAAGTTTGGTTTGATATTTCGAATTTTCGAAGTCAGGAATTACAAATAGATCTCGATCATTGATTCAGAGGAAGAAAATCTAGTCCATAGATACGAAGGGCGTAGATCTGACCATCGATTCATATGTTATCATCAAGATCGCGAGATCGACGATCCCATAGCATTGCGGGAACATGATTTGAGAGGATTTTAAGATATTCATGGAGAGACACAATTCAACCAATTGTTTCATCATAAGGACATGTGGAAGCTTGAGGATAATTGTGGGTCCAAAAGTAGTTTGACTCCAAACCGCTTATGGGTGTGCCTGCAATTGCGTGGTCCTCACCCAAGGTCACATTCAAGAGAGGGATTATTTGAAAATGAGCTATCACTTAGCACTCTGAGATTTCATAGTAGAGTGAAAGGGAAGTTCATGGGTTATATCAGACCTGCACCAAGAATCCAAAAGGGCCCATGTATTTATACTAAAGGAAACCATTAATGTTTCAGATAGTCGTCAAAATCAAGAATTGGAGATCCTTTCATCGGGAGGTCATGCAACCCTATGGGGAGTAGGGGGGATGCATCGCAATACATGAAATGGATCGAACAATGCTAATGGATTCCAAATTGACAAATATCTTTTGGACAAAGGCAATGCATACAAGAGTTCACATTGAAAACATAGTAATGATAAAAAATGACACTGACAAAACTCCCTACGAGCTATGGAAATGAAAACTCGCAAATGTGAAGAACTTCAAAGTTTTTGGAAGAAAATTCTACATCAAAAGAGAAGATGGAAGAATTGAAAAGTTTGACTCTCGTGTGGACAAAGGATTACTTGTTGGTTACTCAAGTACAATGAAAGAACACAAGTGTTACAATTTGAGATTGAACAAAGTTATGGAAAACATCAATGTAACAATTGATGGAACAGGTGGACACGAATTAAGGGAAGAAGAAAATGAATCAATGGAACAACTTTACGAAGAAGAAGCAGAAGATGAAGAATAAGTAGAAGGGGAAGATGAAGAGGATCAGACAGAAGTAGAAGAGCAAGTTTAACAAGTGCCTCCAAATACACCTAATAAATGAGTACAAAAGAATCATCATTCATATCATATTATCAGAAACAAAGATGCAAGAGTTGAGACTAGAAGGATAATCTATTCACCAGAATAAATGAACCTAACACTCTCATCTATGATTGAACCATAAAGTTTTGAAGAGGCTAGTAAGGATTAATTTTGGAATAAGGTCATGGATGAAGAATTGGATCAAATAGAGAAGAATGACACTTGGGTATTGGTTCCAAGACCAAAGAATAAGAATGTGATTGGCACAAATTGGGTATTCAGAAACAAATTTAATGAAGATGGACAAGCGACAAGGAACAAAGCTAGATTGGTATGTAAAGGATACACACATGTTGAAGGAATCGACTTTGAAGAGACATTTGCACCAGTTTCTAGAATGGAAGCAATCTGATTGCTCCTAGCTTATGAATGCTCTAAGAATATTAAACTATATCATATGGACATGAAATCAACTTTTATGAACGGGGAACTTGAAGAAGAACTCTACATTGAACAACCAAAAGGATTTCAGTTGTCAGAGAATGAGGATTATGGTGTAAATTGAAGAAGGCCTTGTATGGTCTAAAAGAGGATCCTAGAGAATGGTATTGTAGACTAGATAAATATATACATCAGGAAAGGTTTAGAAAATGAATTGTAGACAACAACCTCTATATCAAGGTAACTCAAGATAGTATTTTATTAATTGAAGTGTATGTCGATGATATTATTTTTGGAAGTACTGATGACAGGTTAAGCCATAAATTTGAAAAGGATGTGCAGAAAGAATTTGAAATGTCATTAGTTGGAGAACTATCCTTCTTTTTAGGTCTTTAGATACGTCAAAACAACCAAGAAACTTTTATTTCTCAAACCAAGTATATCAGATAAATGATAAAGAGGTTCGTAATGGAATATTGCAAACCAATTACCACTCCTATGCAAACCAATTACAAGTTAAGAAAATATGATGATTCAAAGTCTACATACCAGAGGCAATACATGTCAATGATTGGTAGCTTACTATATGTGACAACATCCACACCAGATGTAATGCAGGTAGTTTACAGGTGTCATGATTTCAATTAGCACCAAAGGAATCACATGTATTAGCAGTGAAGAAGATTTTCATATATATCAAAAGAACAAAAGAGTTTGGATTATGGTATCCAAAAAGAAAGGATCTATCACTTATTGTCTACACAAATGCAGATTAGGCAGGTTGCATTGATGACCGATGAAGCACTAGTGGAGTAGAGTTCTACTTGGGTGAGTGTTTAGTATCATGGTTAAGAAAGAAACAATAATCAATATCCTTATCTATAGCCGAGGCAGAGTATATTGCAGCAGTAGCATTTTGTACACAAGTTCTATGGATTAAACAAACTTTGATAGATATACAGGTTGAGTATGATGAGCCCATTCCAATCTACCATGATAATACAAGAACCATCAGTATCTCAAAGAACCCAGTGATGCACTCCAAAATGAAATACATTCCAATAAAGTATCACTTTCTACGGGAACAAGTTGTAGAGAAGAACATCATAGTTGAATATGTGGGCACAAAAGAACAAGTGGAAGACATCATTACAAAACCACTTCCAAGGGAATCATTTGAGTATCTTCTCTACAGACTCGGAGTAATTTCTACTTGAAAATGAATTATTTTGAATGATTATCTTATATTTCTTAGATTTACGTGAGGAAACACCATAAAGAGGAAAGTTCAGGTCGGGAGATCAATTTCAGGAAGAGTTTAGTTAGGGGGATTATCCCCAAGAATTTTTCAGTTAGGGGGAGTAGCCTCGGATGGAAATATAAATTTTCCATTGATGACAAACGGGGAGATATTTATCATATGCACAACATAGAGGAATGGTTCAAAGGGGAGAAATGGTCACAGGGGGAGCATGAGTGATATGACTTTAGTATTGCATGACAGGACTTCAGTATTGCATCAGAGTGTTTCTATCAATGCCAAAAGGGGATATTTTTTATTAGTTGGGTTGGCTGTGATTGATGTCAACCCTTGAAGAAAGTCCTCTAGTGAATTCTGGTAGAACAAGGTTTGGGTAATGGAACCAKGTTTCTTTTATGGATAATGGTATAAGTTTTGATATATTTGCAGGTAATACTATTATATATGGATATTACATGTCATTCCATTTCTGTTGGTATGTCGAACGTCACATAACTCTTTACGGTTAGAGATTTATGGCCATGTGAAGTTGGAGAACCCTCATGAGTCATCTCGGAGCCCCCAAAAGTCAAAGTAGTCAAAGTGTTTGCTAAAGAAATTATTTAAATAATAAAGCTAATGGAGAAATTCCTAAAATAAGAAAAGTGGAATGCTACATGAAAGTATAAATAAGAGGCAAGTCTCTCTCATTTAATCACACATGAAACTATTGAATCTCATTGAATATCTATTTTGTGAAAGGTTATTTGGGTATGTATTATTGATAGAGAAAAGTGCGGTAGGAAAACTATGGAAGAAAAAGTGCAGCAGGAAAAGTGCAACAGAAAAAGTGCAGCACGAAAAGTGTGGTATGAAAACTGGCAGTAAAAGTGCAGCAGAAAAGGTGCGGCAGAAAAATCGCGGCAGAAAAATCACGGAAGAAAAATCCTAGGGTCATAACTTTTGAATTAGTTATCTGTTTGGGATGAAATTTTACAGGGAGGGTCATAGGACCTTCGGAAACTAGCTTTCCTTCCAACCTCCCACTTTCTAACCATAGATACTTCACTGGTACCTCCCAACCAACACTAGGGTTACTCTTCTCCCCCCTTAGCCTCTATGCTGCAAAGAGGACACACACAAAAAACCAAAAAATACTCTAGCTCTGAGCTTGCAACGCAATGTAGAGCCACCACTCTCTCTCAATATGGGTATACTGACTCTCAAAAGTAGGACTAGTCAAAATTTCTACAGCATAAATTTACCCATAACCAAAGTGATGCATTTCTTATCTAGGCGATTTGTTTTATAGAATTTCTCCATGACACATCCCCACTTGCACAATTAATTTTCTTTTTAGTTAAATAATTTAGAATTACTTCCCCCTTAAAATTTTCATTCTTTCTCTAAGTTGCGCAAATAAATTCACAATTTAATTTTAATTAAATTCAATTTCCCTCACCCTTCCTAAAAGAACTCCTTGAATCACTCCTAGTTGTCTCTTTATTCCCCTTATTTCCAATTTATGGAGGATGCCTTACTAAATATGATTTGAGTTAAAATATGATTCTTTTTTAGTTAGACTAGTGTTAACTGGACTCTAAATTCATTTATATGTGTACACATTCTCTCCTCTATGTTTCTTTCTTATTTTAAAAACTCCCCTTTTAATTATTTCTTACACATATGTGCCTTAAATCAAATCATTAGGATTATTTCAATTTACTTAATTATTGAAATTATTTATCTCATCCTCTTTTGCTTTAGTTATTAATTTCAGTTTAGCCTCTTTACAAAACTTATTCTTTAGCTAAATTAAATTTTATTTGAAAAGGATTAGACTCTTATAGAGATTTAAAATTAATAATTTCGATCCTTAATTAATTAATTGATCCGACAATGCTCAAGATTTTACAATGTTAATTATTCGTTGAGGGTTTTCTATGCCACCTAGATTCATTGAATCAAATTTTATTTATGCGATGTTCCCTTCAAGATGCACTTCATGCTCTAAGGGTGCCACTCGCGTTTGACTAGTTTTGGTAGTTGTCCAACCCTTGGAGTCAACACTCCATTTGTGTGACCTTGTGAGAGACTATGGGATTTCAAGGAATAAGGACCCTGCCTTATTGTACACCCCTTATAAATATTTGTGAGCGAATGTCTCAGTCTTCCCTCACGACATCGTAGATCTCTTGAACTAGGTAATCGTTAACCTACAATTCAAGCCACGACGAGAGTGCTAGTAGGCTGTGACTGGGACTTTTCCACACCTCTCCCTTAATATTTGGTCTATTTGCATGGCCCCTTTACTCCTTATTTGAGTCATATTAAAAAGTAATCGTCAACCTACATCCATCAATGAAACACTCTCAATGACCCATATACAAATTCATACTATAATCGATCATATGTCACATATGAATAAATGGAATAATCTAACCAATACAATCCACTTCTTGACTCAATCTGAAGTCCAAGGAGTTCCATTGATGCCTTTGGCATCCACATTCTGTCAATGTCTTGCACACTCAGGGAAAAATTGTCAATAGCATCTGTCAATACACATATATCAAATGATATTTAATCATAATCCATCAACATCAATAGAAGAATCAATAAGTGAAACAATAACCGTGTACTATAATTAGATCACTTGCATGCAAGTGTCCTCAAAGAATACGTCGATAGCATGTGCTCTCAAGAGAGGGATGTTACATACACCCCCTCTTGTTTTAAAATTTGTCCCGAAGTTGTACAATATATAAATGTAGTAATAAAAGTATCTGACAAGATCTATATGTCTAAGCTATAAAATATGTAAGGACATTGATGACACATATCATATGCGTCCTCCCAGGTAGCTGAGTGTGGACTATAATTGTCCCACTAGACCTTGAATTCATCGACTGTTCGACGTTGTAGCCTTCGAATGCGACGGTTCATAATGCAGATTGGATCCACCATGAGTGCACCCTTGTCCGACACCTGCAAGGAACTCATGCCAATCATATGTGTAGGATCACTAACATAATGTCACAAAACAAATACATGAAAAACATCGTGCATATGCCTCAAAGAATTAGGAAAGGCTAGTCGATAGGCCATAGGTCCCCTCCTTTCCACAACTTCAAAAGGTCCCACAAACCTAGGAGAGATTTTAGCACCATTTCCAAACTTGATCAAACATTTTTGTGTTTTCACCTGCACGAAAACATGGTCGCCAACTTCATAATTGTGATTAATGCAATGCGCATCAACATAACTCTTCTAATGATCTTGCGCTTCTTTGATCCTTTGTATTATCTTTTTCATTTGTTCTTCCATTTCTTGGATCTCTTTTCATCCTACCAGGACCCTATCCTCAAGTCGATCCCAACTCAATAGCGTCTAACACAATCACTCGTAAAGAAACTCAAATGATGCCATCTTCATGGTACCTTGATATTTTTTTTTGTACACAACTCTACCAGTGGAAAGAACTCTTCCCAATGCTTTTGTTGGTCCATTACATACAAATGCAACATATCTTCCAAAATTTGGTTCGTTCTTTCTATCTTCCCATCTGTCTCAAGGTGATATGTTGTACTAAAATTTAGTTGCATTCCAAATTCCTCTTGGAAACTATTCCAAAAGCGTCCTGTAAACACTGAGCCTCTATCGGATATGATCCTTCTTGGTACGCCATGCAAGCTCACAATGTCGCTGATTAAAACTCTCGCTATGTACGGCACCTCATACGTGTTATGCATAGGAATAAAATGTGCAGTCCTTGTCAGAGTGTCAACTACCACAAAAATTGAGTCGTGTCTCCTTTCCGTCAGTGACACCTCCTCCCATAGCACCACATTAGCTACCTCCACGACGCCCTCTAACCATGATTACTTCATGGACCAGTTTAAATTTTAATTAGTGATAAGTTATTAATCAAGTGTTTAATATAGTGGAAAGCCTAATGATCCCAAGTCAAGGGGTTGAACCCGCTCTGATACCATATGTAACGTTCCCTCTGTTACGACAATGAGTAGCGATGTACAATAGGTAATATTTTATTTTTTTTAGGATATTAGAATCGTCACAACATAAATTAATAGCATTACAAGCGACACATCATCAAAATCAATAACGACACAAAGGCAACACATTAACATAAATAACAGAGACACGTGATCAACATGTAAACATAAATAACGACGTAGTTCAACACATCACAATTGAAGAAAAATATAAATAATGATCAACCATGTCGCGAAATATAAAATAACTGCCCGCCCAACCTATCCTGCAGGGTTAGGACCTCTCGGACACATAAACAACTCTCAAGCCCAAGATTCATCTGATTGATTTTGACCACTTAAAGTCTCAGGGCTAGAGACTTTTCTGAGGAGAAAGGAGGTGTCTAGATCCCATAACCCACTTCCATCTTAAGCATCATGACTAGATTCTAATAGTGAGGCATGTAATCACATGTAAACAATCTTGCAAATAACCTGTAAATGAGTAACATTGCATCTATACAAGAAAAACAAGACCATTAGCTAACAACTGCATCATTCTATTATATTCTAGAACCTTCAACTATAGGCACCACGCAATAACAATTCTCATAAGCATCTATCATTTCCAAGGTAGAGCACCATCTATCTTAATCGACCATTTTTGAAGTGCATAGTCTAGTTATAATTAATTTAATAAGTTAAAGGGGTTGCTCGCCATAACCTTAATATGACTCAACCGTGCCTTGTCCTTCACATGATTCTTAAATACAACAATGGGTCTAGTTCCTTCTAATTAATAAACTCACAATTTCATTCGTTCATAACTCTAACACCATATCCACGACATTTCTTAACTGGTAAAGGTTGAGTCATGATTCCATAAACATAAGGCARCATTAAACATACATCAACATTAATCATACATAACATGATTACTTGATCTCCTTAAGCCTCAATCTATAATGTAGCATTTAAATTGAAACTTGAATGCTTAAAGAGTATATTGAGTTTTTGCATGTATCGCACTGAGTTTTTGCATGTATCACACACAACCTTCCTTGAGAGACCCGCAGGGGTTTAATGATGTACGGTTTCTGTATGTAAGTAAGAAGGTAGTTAAAATATATCGATACCCCACTGGCGCTTAACGCCTCATCTTTTGAGAATAAAATTCCAGAGCTATGGAATCACTAGACAGTGATCCTGCCGAATCCTAGATCTGGATTTTGCACAAACATTTACAATACCCCAGGAAATTAGATCGCCTGAACTTTAGCGATTTCATACGATCTAAACTAGATGCAATGCTACAACTGTAGTTCCATTGGCAGTGTCACGATTCCTAAATTTGAATTTTCAAATCGCCGCTACCATAAAATTCCCAAATTTAGGTTTGGAATTTAGATTCGCAGCGACCACATAATTTGGTTTCCAGGATGCGAACTAGATGCATCGATCCTGATGAAAATTCAGCACAAGGAAAAATTCACAATGCCTAAATAAACTTTCAGGTTCGAAGATTCAATAAATTTACTATGACCATACAATCTATGTCCCAGTTTTACATATACTTTTTTTTAAGTGACCACAAATTTCTAGATTTATGAATTCATAAAATTGACAGTGACCAAGTATTTTTCGATTTCTAGAGCTCGCAACGTCATTATGAACTTAATTCAGGAATGGTGAATTTAGACAGTGATCAAGCTAACTCGGATTTGGACTGTAAACTACTGGAAGCTGTCGAAAAGTCTTCGTTTTGAATTTCATAATGATTCCACTCGCCCATCCCAACTCGTTTTCATTGGATAAATAATCAACATCGACCTTACCGAACCTCACCATTTTGAGTTCGAAGGATACCTAACTTTTGAAAGGTTTAATAAAATACAACGACTCTATAACCCCCCCCAAAAACGCATTGGGCCTTCCTTTAAGTTCGTCCAGACCATAAGAAGGTTTAAATTTGGGTTTGCAATTTGTTTATATTGAGATTAAAATGAATTCCAGATAAAACTAATGAATTTGCAGCGATCATGGATTGTGAAATTTGTATGGAAATTTAAATGGACAAAGCTAAATAAATTTCTAAAAATTCAGAGTTATAAACGATGGTGAGGAACCATCTATATTCTAATTACATTTTACGGAAATATAAATACTGGAACCAATGTGCATTCAGCTAAGTTCTAAAAGCTTGTACATATTAAATCTTAATACAATTACAATTCTCAATAAAATACTAAGTTCTAAAAGCTTGTATATATTAAATCTTAATACAATTACAATTCTCAATAAAACGATGATGAAGATGGATCTTGAGATGATCTTCCGTTCCTTCCAACCTCCCTCTTGCTAATCGCAGAGTCCACCAATATCTTCCAACCAACACTAGGGGCATTGTTCTCCCCCCTTATCCCCTCTAGTCCCAAAGGGGACATGCTCGCAAAACTAAAAAATACTCTAGCTCCTAGCTTACCCTAGAAGGTAGAGCCACCACTCTCTCTCAAGCCGGGTATCCCAACTCTCACAAGTAAAACGAGTCAAAATTTATGCAACATAACTTTACCCATAACCAATGTGATCCATTTCTTGTCTAAACCATTTTTTTTTATAGAATTTCTCCATGACACATCCCCACTCTCGCAATTAATTCATTTTTTAATTAAATAATCTAGAATTATTTCCCCCGTACAGTTGTCATTCTTTCCCTAAGTTGCACAAGTAATTCCACAATTTAATTTTAATTAAATTCAATTTCCCTCACCCTTCCTAAAAATTGACAGTGACCAAGTATTTTTCGATTTCTAGAGCTCGCAACGTCATTATGAACTTAATTCAGGAATGGTCACTGTCAATTTTATGAATTCACTCCTAGTTGTCTCTTTATTCCCCTTATTTCCAATTGATCACTAATGCCTTATTAAATCTGAGTTGAGTTAAAATAAGATTATTTTTAGTTAGACTAGTGTTAACTAGACTCTAGATTCATTTCTATGCCTACACATTCTCTCCTCTATGTTTCTTTCTTATTTTAAAAACTCCCCTTTTAATAATTTATTGCACCTATGTGCCTTAGATCGAATCATTAAGATTATTTCAATTTACTTAATTTTTGAAATTATTTACCTCATTCCCTTTTGCTTTAGTTATTAATTTCAATTTAGCTTCTTTACAAAATTATTCTTGGGATTAATTAAAATTTATTTGAAAAGGCTTAGACTCTTATAGGGATTTAAAATTAATAATTTCAATCTTTAATTAATTAGTTAATTAATTGATCCGACAATGCTCAAGATTATACAAGGTTAATTATTCGCTTAGGGTTTTCTAGGCCACCTAGATTCATTGACTCAAATTTTATTTATGCGACGTTCCCTTCAAGATGCACTCTGTGCTCCAAGGGTGTGTTGATGGGCGTAGATGACACACCGTCAACTGGAAGGTTAGGTCCGGTCTGGGGCTGTCTAATTAACCCAAGTCATTTGGTATGATCTAACCTGACGGGTTTAATGGCTCCATGAGCCAAGTAGGGTCCTAAAAATAGCTAAAGGAAATAAACTAACTGAAGAAAATATTCTAACAATCGACACAATAATTACAAATGTTTATACAAGAATGTGAATATACAAATGATTATAAACAATCTACTTACAGTTTACAAGTTTTGCATAAAATCTTATGAAAGTAAATGTTTGTAATAGTGTTTCTAAACAAGCCTTAAACAAAACTCTTTCTAATTTTTAAAGATAAATCAAACTACTAAACACGAAATGAATACGATTGCAATGATGACACAAAAATAAACAAAGCTAATTAATGTGGTCATTGTTCATTCGTATGTAAACAACTTAAATAAAAAAAACATTATATTTACTAACCTCTAACTAATCAACAGTAAACTAAGTTCCTCTATCTGCGTTGTATGAGCTCCTTCTTGTTCTATATTTAAGGGAAACCTATGACATAAATAAACAATAGTGCTTCCCAAAGAAATTCAAGGATGTGTTTGATGCTTGGAATGAATTTATAACAACATAAAGATAATTAATTAAAAATCATATGACCTCAAGGTAACCAATAGCGGAAGACACAAGAAATTTCAATCTCGGGCATTGATATTATCAATCATTTAATATTAGAAGTGAACTCAAAAATAACTAAATGATTGATTGATCACAAGTACAAACCGAATCAAAAGATCATGGACAACATTTAAATTCTTAACGAAATGAAATATCATTATGAAGACAAGACCAAAGATGAATAAACAAATAATAACATCTCATAAAATAGAAGTAATAGAAGAATACAATGAAACAAGCATTGCACAATTCACATAGGTCTAAAGTCAATAGCGAACTGCTTTCCCATATCACTTCAAAAAAATTATATGTCCATAATGTAATCCAGAAAAAATATCCCAGACACTAAGCAATAACAACTATTTAAACAAGTATTGGATTAGTTTCCTCTTTTCATACAAGATAGAGGGTGATCCCTGAAAATAACTGTGTTTTGCAAATATAGAATAACAACATCAAAAATGAGAAATTATTAAACTATTGAGCACTTAATCCTTGATTCATTCTCCTTGAAAATAACATCATAACTGTTGTTTTACTAAAAATTATAAAACAAAATCGAATTTTAGATAACAATACAAACTAATACTTTTAAATAGGCTGGCTACAGAATATCACGATTCAGTAGCTAGTCTTAAATTAAAAATAAAATAAAAAATAAATCTATCTATTTTATTTTTCCAATAAAATTAAATCAAAAGAATCAAAACAACTTTTTACCATTTCATAGATTAGACAAAGAAGCATCTGATAAGTCTGAATTTATAATAGTGTTGAAATTGCTTGATTTCTTGATAATCACATTACCAGACCGTTTAATCCTCTTATTTTCCTTATCATCATTGGATCGAACGCATGCTTTTAATTCTTCATTTTCCCTCTCGAGCAAGGAGTTTGATGCTACCATTTGGTTTAACTGTGCTTGGATATAGGGAATATCCCTGTAGTATATTTCAACCCAATCAAGACAATTTTCACAATGCACTAGTTCTACGGTAGGTAGAGGTTGAGTCTGTTTTGCAAAGGGCGCTTTGGCTTGTCCTATAAATTGTTGCAAATAGTGTTGTATAGCAGAGAAACCCTCTTGATTCTTTAGGAATGGTGGGAGATTAGAAGCAAAATCGTACTCTATAGCATCAATACCGATTTCAATCCCCAGGAACTGGTCATATACATCCTCTTATGTAAGAAATTTATTGATCTCATCCTCAAACAAGTGATCATCGACCTTGATCACTGGGATCGACCTCAGATGATCTCGCTGGAGATTTCTCAAACTTTTGGATATGAGCTTGCTTGGTCTCTTGTTTGTAAAATTTAAGTCTGAATTACTTTGTTTCTTATGCTTGCAATTTTTCTTGACAATCAATTTGATTAAAACAACCTGAGTCGACTCATGAATAAGAAAAGTAGGATTTCTGTCCTTTAATATATCTAAAACCTCCTCCAATGATTTTCTGGGCATGAAATTACATTGTGGTTCTGAATAGTAACAGAGGTTCGATCTATGGTCGCATGATATTCATGTGGATCAACTCATAGTTTTTTGATAGTAGGGTTAAATCTATAGGGGATGGGTTTTTATTGAGATGGAGAGGTGATTCTACTGCATTCTCGAGTAGGGTGAAATTATTTTTAAATGAGAAATCTTCCCAAGTATCCCCAATCTTAAATAGATACGAAAACACAAGGATTCAAATAAGACCATGGTGGAAAAGGATTGATAGTGGGTTTAACCTCTGTCTCCGATAAAGCTTAGACATTTTTTGCAGAATCATAAATAGATAGAAATGAATATTTAACTTGAAACCTAGAAAAACCATCAGCAGGCATACATGATACAAGAAAACTAAGACATATATACCTTCACAGGTTATGAATTGTTTAAGAATTAGAAGAAGGTCATGCCATCGAGGTTTGAAGAGATTAATCGATGTACCTTTTTGGAAACACTTCTATTTCTTAGATACCATTAGCAAATTCCATGGCACGCCTTTGATTTTGGCATTTTTGAACCATTGTTATCCCTCTTGGGATAATCCTGTATATTGTTCTCTGGAATCCTCGATTACTTCGAGTTGAAGATCCATAATCTTAGCTGGGAAGACATCAAAAGACTGAGCGAAATCTTGGGCCACATCGAGGTTATAACCCTCAAACTATCTGATGAAAATGTCTGAGCCATGTTCCACAATGTCGCCTATGGCGTCGTCATGAGCGAGGAGGTCTTGCGAACCATTAGGTTCAATTATTACCATGGGCGCCATGGGTACTATCACATAGACAAAAAAAGGGAAGTGAGAAATAGGTTGTGTTCTCCAACACACAAACAATAGTAAAAGGTATGCAAAATTGGGAGAGGCCCAATACCTAAGGACTCAAGAGGCTACCATAACTTACAATTTGAGATTTGAGTGGGTAAGAAGAAGAGGATGCGTAGGACAGTAAATGATCCAAATTTTATGAGAAGAACGAAATGAAAATAGATTATTAACAGGTTCTTAACACAAAATAACAGAGATATAGTAAAACTGGTTTTCTATTCAATAAGGAAATAAACTGAAACTATAAAATGCAGCGGAAAACAAGCTTGTTGGAATGGTGGTAGCTTATCTCTGAGAAAATATATGACAGTTGCACTCATTTGTAAGTAGATGATTAAAATGAGGCTCTGAAGGCCCGTTTACAATAAACAGGAATGTCAAAAACCCTAGACATCCAAAAACTTAACCCTAGGAGATGAAGCACCAAAAGTCATGTGGGCCACGTTTGGGTAAGTTAGTACATCAACTTCTCGGGGTCATAACTTTTACATAAGATCTTTGTTTTAGGGATACAATAGCTCGTTGGAAAGGTATCATCAATGAGATTCATTTTCGTGGATAAATCAAAGCCTTTGACTAGAATTGAGAACCTCTAACCCAAAAAACCTTCATTTAGGCCCTCAAAATGGCCGTGGAAGTAAAAAACCTACTAAAAATAGTTAATTACCAAAACTGCTAGAAAATTGTTTTGAGCCAATTGGAAAAGGTGGGTGGCCACCAATATCTGCCTATATCAATCCTCTCTCTTTAAGAATAAATGGTCTCCATTGGGTTGATTTCCCCCATCAGATGGGGAAATTTCTGTTGAATTTGGCCTGAGGTGAGCCACTCACCTTAGTGCAGGAGTTGCCCTGCTTTGACGACTCGATAAAGCTAGATCATTTGCTGTCAAGTTCCCTTGATTTGTGTGTCCACAATATGATCACTAGATTCATGTTGTATGCAGTGGGGGTTTAGCTCTGTTGGTGTAAGTTGTTCTTCTACTTCTAAGGTGTCCAATAATGGTGGGAAATAAGGGCAAAGGAGATCCACGTTGAACACTAGGTGCATGCCAAGGAAAGGAGGAATGTTGAGCTCAAAATAATTATCCCCCACAACATTGATGATGGTTTACGACCCATAACATAGTGGGCTAAGCTTCTGATGATGTCCTGTAAGGAATTGTTTCTGCAATTGCAAGAAAACTTTGTCTCCCACCTCAAACTTATGTGGCACCCGATGTTGATCATGTTGCTTCTTGTACTTGTCATTGGACTTCTATAGGATATCCTAAACCTGTTGGTAGATGTGTTGGATCCTCTGAATGAATCGGGTGGCTTTGTTAGCTTTAGTTGGAGCAGGAGATGAGTCGGTCGAGGTGACCCCAAGGGGAAGTGCAACATCTATGGGACCCAATGGTTGGAATCCCATCCCTAGCTGAAAGGGGATGTGGCCTGTTGAGTTATGGAGGACTCAGTTTTATCTATGTTGGACATAGGGAAGGCTCCCATCCCATGTGCGAGGGTGCTTGGAATTACACATGCAAAGGATATGCACAATCATTCAATTTATGACCTCAGTTTGGTCATCTGTCTGGGGGTGGAAGGCCATGGATTTGGTGAGCTTGGTGTCCAATAGTGACCATAGGCTCAACCAAAATGTGTTGAGAAATCAACTGTCCTGATCTTTTGTGGGATTCCAAAATGTACCTAGACTCGTTCAAAGAAGATATTTGGAGTTCCCTCTGCTGTGATTCTCTTCTTGTAGGCAACCCAAATTTCCATATTAGAAAAGTGATCAACAACCACGAAAACACAGTCATTTCCCCACTTGGTGGATGGGAGACCTGACATGTAGTCCATTGAGATGGATTCCCATGGTCTGTCAGGAGTTTTAAGAGGGGTGTACAGGCCCTTTTTCTTATTGGTCAGTTTGGCAATAGCACAGGCAGTGCAGGACCCGAAATACTTGCTGACCTTTTATCAAAGTTTCATCTAGTAGAAATGTTTCCGTAGCATTGCCACTGTCTTTTCAACGCTGAAGTGTCCTGCCACCCGACTGTAGTGGGATTTCAAGATCATCTTCGATCTCTTTCTTGATGGAACACAAATATGGCCCAGATGACACAAAAACCCATCCTGAAGTTGGAAATTATCGACAACTACGTTTGTACCCAACATTTGGTAGGTTGTGGAAAAGTTTGGGTTTATCTCATAGAGTTGGGGCCATCCAGAGGTCTCATAGCCACAAGAGTCTAGCACTGTGGTGAGTGCCACGAATTGCGGTCTACTGAGGAAATCAGTGACGTGGATGGTGCTTCATGTTTTATAATTGATGTTAAGGTGGAATTGTTGCAAATATGTGGACCAATTTGGATGTATGTCATTTAAAAATTTTCCTTGTGTCTACATGAAATTCAATGGCTTATGATCAGTGAGGATGATTGTCTCCTTCAAAAGAATGTAATGTCTCCATTGCAGGCAATCTTGCATAATGGAGTACATTTCTTTGTCATAAGTAGGGTACTTACAGGCAACATCTCATAGTGTCTCACTATGATAGGCCACGAGGTGGTCGTGTTGAGTGAGAAAGACACCCCCAACATAGTCTGAAGCATATATCTTGATCTCAAAGGGTTGTTGTAGGTTTGGTAGTGAAAGTACTGGGGCTAAGAAGGATTTATTCTTAAAATCATCAAACTCTTGTTGTTGGGACCGACCCCACACAAATTTCACCTTACCACCACCGCTATTTATTTGGCTGAGGGCCCATGCAATATAGGAGAATACCAACACGAACTTCGCAAGGCCCAATAAGCTCCAAAGCTTAGTGAGTGTGGTTGGGGCTGGTCAATCATGAATGACTTGGATTTTGGATGGATCCACATGTATGCCATGTTGATCAATGATGTAGCCTAGGTAATGGACCCTGTCCATGCCGAAGGATAATTTTTCTAGGTTGGCATATAGCTTGTGTTGTCGCAAGGTGTGAAGAACCTACTGAATATGCTGCAAGTGTTCGACCAAAGTATTGTTGTAAATGAGAATGTCATCTAGATACACCACTACAAAATTATTAGTGAACGGTCTCAGGATATCATCAATCATCCTCATAAAAGTGACTGGAGCATTTGTCAAACCGAAGGGCATGACCAACCATTAAAAAATCCCTTCCTTTGACTTGAAGGCAATCTTCCATACATCTATTTCTACTATTGGGACCTGGTGGTAGCCAGAATTCAGATCAATCTTATTGAAGTATTTGGCCCTCATGAGTTGATTAAGGAGGTTGTTGATTTAGGGAATCGAGTACTAGTTTCTGACTGTGATTTTATTTAGATCCCAGTAATCAATGCAGAGTCACTAGGTTACATCTTTCTTTTCTACCAGCACAGTTGGGCTCCCGCAAGGTGATGAGTTGGGATGGATGTGACCCTTGTGGAGAAGTTCTTGGATCTGTTGCTTGATATCCTCATTGTCTAATAGAGAATGGTGATAGACTAGCCCATTGGGAAGCGGTGCATTGAGGGTTAGATCGATGAGATGTTTGACCTCGCAGTGCAGAGGTACCCCGAAAGGTGAGGAGAAGATATCAAAGTATTCTTCCACAACCATATCTACTTGCTTCTGCTGTGTAGAGAGGTCAGCTGCAGAGACCCTAGATGTGGCTACAATCTTTCGCTCATTCTGGGAATGAATCACGAAGAAGATAAAATACCTCTTCTGAGAGGTGGCCTTCCTGCATTGCTTAACAGAGATCAAGGAAATAACACTAGGTGGGACTACCTCAAATATCCTGTACAACTTCCCGTTCAAAGTAATAATAAAACTACGAGGCCTAGACTCATATACAACATGATGTTTCCATGAATAAGGTTGGCCCAAAAGAAAATAAAAAACTTCGAGAGGAGAAACATCACACAATACCTCATCTTTGAAGGGCTGACGCAGAGATCACTTCCTTGGCAGAGCCATCCAATGGTGTAGGGTTATGGGTGCAGCATTATCGGTAGGGTCAGTTGCTTCACGACCTCTTCTCAGATGAGGTTCTTATGGCTACTTCCATCAATGATAAAGTGAAACAGGTTGCCTTTTACCCACATTTGTGAATGGAAGAGGCACTCTCCTTCTTCTAGCTCGTCTGGTTCACGATGTTAGAGATTGGTGGTAGAAATAGTCACACCGGGTTCCGCATCAATGATCCATCTTCCCATTTCTAGTTTTGACTCAAAGTCAGAACTCACATCTGATTCAGAGGCTTTCATTTCAGCCACCAGCGACTGCTTTGAGTGACAGTTAGTAGTGTTATGCCAAGGGCTCTTATGGAAGTCGCACCACTTCTTGGTATATTTCTCTGCCTTTCTGGTGTCCTTATTTTCTTGCGGCTTGGACTCATTGTCCTCATATTGTCCATATTTTCTCTATCCTTTGTTCTATGGGTTCATATTTGTGAAATCTGGCACTGCTTGGTCTCTTTATTTCTGCAGAGTGGTCCATTTGGCATACAAGTCATCATAAGTTCTAATAGGGTAGTACTGTTCCTTAATAGAATCCCTGAAGGATTCCAGGTGGCTGTGACTATAAATAATGAGGATTCCTCTATTTCCTTTTTCTTAGTGAAAGTTTCCCACCAATATTTTTCATGGGGAACGTCTTTGAGGAGCACAAAAGTAATCTTTTCTCTATTCGAAAAGTTATGGACAAAAAAATACCCTTCTAGTAGATTCAACCACTTGTCTACAACATCTGCGTGTATATGACCTTCAATTATAGGAATATCAAAGTTTATTTATACCTTGAAAGGGACGGTGGCTTCGCTCGAAGAAGATGCATCGCCTGTTGGTAGTCGTTGAAGTATTTGCACAAAACTATCCATCATCTCATTCCTCTGTTGCATGAGGGATTCCTCAAGAAACATTTTGAAAGGATATCATATCCCATCCTCTTTATTTTCTCCTACCATGAGAGGTCACTTGGGTGTGCAAGATCTTTTGTCCTCAAGATAAACAATCTTGAGACCCAACTCTTTGTACTCCGACCGCGTTGGGGACATGCATTAAGATGACAAGGAGTAGACTGCTCCGATACCAATGATCCTAATTTTATGAGCAGAATGAAATGAATACAAATTATTAATAGGTGCTTAACACAAAATAACAAAGATACAGTAAAATTGGTTTTTTATTCAATAAGGAAATAAGCTGAAACTATAAAATGCAGCAGAAAACAAGCTTGTTGGAATGGTGGCGGCTTATCTCTGAGAAGAGATGTGATGACTGCGCTCATTCGCAAGAAGATTATCATAATGAGGCTATGAGGTAATTTTTACAATAAATAGGAATTTCAAAAACATTAGACATCCAAAAACATAACCCTAGGAGATGAAGTGCCAAAAGTCATGTGGGCCTTGTTTGGCTAAGTTAGTACATCAACTTCCCGGGGTCGTAACTCTTGCATGCAATCTTCATTTTAGGTGCACAATAGCTTGTTGGATAGATATTGTTGAGAAGATTTATTTAGGAGGATCAATTAGAGAGTTTGGCTATCATTGGGAACCTCAATCCCAAAAAAACCAATCCCAAAAAAACCTTCATTTAGGCCCTCAAAATGGCCTCAGAAGTAAAAAACTACTAAAAATAGTAAATTACCAGAACTGCCAGAAAATTGTTTTTAGCCAGTTGGAAAGGGTGGGTGGACACCGATATCCACCTAGATCAGTAAACCATTCTGAGAAATGAATACTAAACCCCAAAACACCACTATTTACCTCCTTCAACAATGAATGCGAGCCTAAGTTATGCAGGACAAAAGGGTGATGTGGAATGTAAGTATGTCACTACTATACCAGGGTGATAATATCATGATACGACCGATAAGATAAAGGTTCATATGTTGAATTTAACCCAAAGTTATGCTAGCTACGGAATCAAGCATATGTCAAAGGTAAAACCATATAATAAACAAAAAATGACTAAGTCATATCTCCCAAAGTGGATAAATCAAGTGTCATGGTAATGGATCAACAAATAAACTTACACACTTTGAGGTTTATAAAAATATATATTCCCTTTAGGTTTAATCCATTTTGCAAAAGAAACAAAGAAATCACAAATTGTATGATGATTACTCAAGACAAAATTTTGTTCAAATTTCATGCTTTCAGTCATGAAATTTAAACAAAACAAATGATAGATTAAAAATGAAAAAATATTATACTCAGATAGGCTAATGAATCTTCTGAAATAAAAAATACAGAAAAATTTGCAAGGAGAAGGAGGCAGCTACATAATTTTTTTATCCCTTGACGATGAATTTTTATCATGATAAAATTTGACAAGAGTTGTTGGCTGCCAACAGGCTGCCATTTGCCTTTGACTAGTTTTGGTAGTTTTTCAACCCCTGGAGTCAACACTCCATTCAGGAAAATTTGTGAGATACTAAGGGATTCTAAGTAATAAGTATCGTGCCTTATTATGCACCCCTTAAATATCTTTGTGAGMAATTGTCTCAGTCTAMA
This sequence comes from Picea sitchensis, assembly GCA_010110895.2. NCBI lineage: Eukaryota > Viridiplantae > Streptophyta > Pinopsida > Pinales > Pinaceae > Picea > Picea sitchensis. Next base: position 68,248 of record SNQJ01S0071020.1, read on the forward strand.
CTCACGACATCGTGGACTTATCGAACTAGGTAATCATTAACGTACAATTCAAGCTAYAGAAGGAGTGCTAGTAGGATGTGATAGGAACTCTGCCATACCTATCCCTAAATATTTGGTCTATGTGCATGACCCCTTTACTCGTTGTGTGAGTCATATTAKCAAGCARTCGTCAACCTACATCAATCAACGAAACACTATCAATGATCCATATACAAATTCATACTATAATCGATCATATGTCACATATGCATAAATTAAATACTCAAATTATACAATCCACTCCCTGAATCAATCCAGAGACCAAGGAGGTCCATTGATGGCATCAACATCCACACTCTGTCAATGTCATGCACACTTAGAGAAATTTCATCAATAGCATATGTCAATACGCATATATCAAATAACATTTAATCGTAATCCATCAACATCATCACAAGAATCCATAAGCAAAACAATAACCATGTACCATAATCGAATCACTTGCACTCAAGTGTCCTCAAAGAATACGTCTATAGCATGTACTCGCAAGAGCGAGATGTTACACATGTGCTAAACACAAAATCACAAAGAGTTAAGATGTGCTCATTTACAAGCCTCACCTTTAGTGAGTGAAATTTTTAACTATCAAATATTTAAATTCGATATGTTCATCATTATTGACTTGAATAGTCAACATCAAGGTAGAGACAATATTTGTAAAAGGCTTGATATCCCAAGGTAGTTAAAGATTATTGGGTAGCTAAAGAGTCACAGAGTTGTAAGGGAAATAACCTTAGTGTAAACTTACAAATAAAATCCTTTTGTTCAACAAAAAGGTCTTGTTTTTGCATTGTAATATAACTTTGTGTTAATAAAGGGTCCACTTTTATCCAATGTTACAATACTCTTGTTGAGCTAAGTTTGGTTGTGTACTATTCCCTCCTCGCCTAACTCTGTTAGTGCTCATGGTAATGGATAATATGAATTGTAAACTATTCTCTTGATATGTTTCTTATTCTCACTTATCTCATTCTTGCTAACATCTAATATGAAACAATGAGTTTCTTAGTGGATTGTACAATAGTCTTGGTTTATTAGAATATTTAATTACTCATATAGATTAATGGTAGCATATTCTCTCTTATGTCATTTGACTATTTTTTTTTATTTATATTTATTTTTGTGACATGGAAATATTCTTAGATATTGTATCGTTCCTCTTCTAAATTAATCAAGGAGGGTCTCGTTTAGGTCCATCTATGGTTGAAAATTGGACTATTCCCCTTTATATTAGTTTAATTTCCAATTACTTTTATCATTTGTAGTTAGGATTTAACTATATGGATTTCATATTGCATTTTTACATTGCATGTTAGTTACATTTCATTTTCATACCTAGATTATGGGAGCTAGGACATAACTAGAGAGATTTTCATTCAAATAAAGAAAGGTATAATTCATACCATTCATCAAGTAACCTTGTGAAGTTGACAAGTGATATGTTCAAATTCTATGCATCCTTAAAAATATAGGAAAAATATATTCACAAGATTTGCATTAATTAGGAAACATATTAGACACAACAATACTTTACAATTCTTTTTATATTTTGTTTATCACCATCCTTTATAGTGATTTCATACTTAGTGTTTTTATGATAGAATCAAATATTGATTCATGCAAAGAAAAACACAGTATATATTGACTAACACCAATATCTAGGAAATAGTGATAGTGGCATTCATCACAATTCTATGGAGGAAAACCTATACAATATTTTGAAGTAAATCTTAAGGATTCAATGGGAGACAACATGGTGGATCACCTTTGTCATATTTTCACTTTTATTTGACGGCAAACCTTGTTGTGAATTCACTCATTCCTACAGGGAAATGTGGAACAAACTAAGAAATTAGAGTGTTGTTGGTATTCACAATTATAGTAATTTGGTCATCTCTATCCACCAAGTTGGCATGGAAAAGTTGTTTTTTTTCCATTGAATTTTTGTCTTTGTTGTGGCCAAGTCCATTTAATTCAAAAGAATCACCTTTAAACTCTTTAGCGATTATTATCATGTAGATATAAATTATTAAAGTAGATGGAAATTTCCTTTCTCTACAATTGTGGTAGTTAATAAGGCTAAAACATGGAATAAGTGAAAATTATACAAGAGATAGATCCCGTGAAAAGAAAAATACTACATGATATCGAAACAGATGTTATCATTGATGACATGGATATTCTATAAATTATGAATTGTTTTCACTATTTTTACATGGATCCATAAATGTCCTGTGAGTGCTAATCTACAACAACCTTTTGGGAAAATGGAAACTAGTAAAAATAGTTATATGAAAAAGGAGAAAACCAAGAAATGAGTATAATGAAATGCTAGATTGGATGGTGCAATGAATCCAAGATTATTACCCTTCTGTAAATTTGATCCAAATTCTTGGAAATTTATTTCCCTAAATTGGTGGGAACTTGTAGCCTATATATGTCAAAGTTTGTTTTTACCTATTTGTTTACCTTTGAAAATAACAAATTTACCAGTTTAAAAAGAATTTTGGCCTCATAATGAGAACTCTATCCATTAAAACCCATTATTTTATGTCAAAAACACCAAAATCAACCCATGAATCAAAAAATTGATGCTACTAGAAACACCCTTTTTCTAGGATTAAAATTACAACATTTTCAAGTGTGGCCTTAAAAAATCATATTGTTTCTAACAAAAACCTTAAATTCAATACCTAAAGCGAAAAATGGTGCTATGAATATCAATTTCTATTTTAGTTTAAAATTATAACTCATTTAAAACCATGGCCTTAACAACTAGTACCATTGCAACTAAAACTTAATATCAACCACCAAATCAAAAAGTAGTGCTACCAATATCACCCCTTTTTTCCAGTCTTAAAATTGCAATTTTTTTTAAACATAAGCCTTAACAACTTGTACCATTGAAATACAACCAATAACAACCCCTTTTTCAAGGGAGGCTTAAAATTGAAACATTTTTAACCCATGGTCTAAAACATAATCATTAGTGTAAAAAAAGTCATAAAATCAACCCTAAAATGTTCACTCATTTACAATTAGTTTATCACACCAAGCACAAAACAATACATAATGGCATGATGATGTCCCTCTATAATTTAAAAATTCAACATTACTTAGAACCTTTTTTTCTTACTTTTAAAAAAAAATTGAATGAAACATAAATTATTTCTTAAAAGTATTATTGCAACATCCATATTCAAAACAAATGCACTAAGAAATTTTGTTATATTCTTCATGATAAAATCATATAAGGCAACAAAAATATAAATGATTCATAGCTTCATTAAGATCATATGTAAGTTAAAATGCTCCATTTGAGTTACCATACAAATATCATATTGATAAAAAATACATAAAATGTTTCATAGAATTATTCAAACTAAGTCAACAGACCATTAAATTATACATTATCTACAAACGAGTGATCGGATGAAGATTTATATGAACCATATTATTATGTATTATCATTGAGTGCAATATCTAAGTCTACATGTATGCCCAATGTTTTGGATGTGAGAAGCCTTATAGATCTATGAATACGTTCACCAAACTCCCATATTGAAATTTTTTTGTGTGTCTATAACCTTTTCATCAAGGGAATTTTGAGGTAAAAAATGGGCCTAGAAAAAAAATGAACTATCAAAATCAACTTTAAAAAAACCAATAGTATTCAAGATGATGATGTCAACCATAAGGGTAAATATTTTTGGATGTAAAGGAACAAAACTACTTTTTTTAATCATATCTTCAACTGATCTCCTTATAGGTTTACTCAAATTTCAAGTGTAGGAACTCATTGTATGAAAATTAAATTCCACATCCAATTTTCATCCACTCTGCATAATTTTGGTAGACCCATAGTGAGATGAACTGGAATACATAAAAAAACATGTGTTTCTCAAGAAACATGTTTTTTTCATGTATTTCAAATTTATGTTGCTATGGGTTGATCAAAAGTATGTGAAGTGGGTACTCGTTGGATGCATAAATTAATTTTGCATCAAAAGAATTCCTACACTTTAAATTTTCATAAACATATAAGGAGGTAAGTTAAAAATACAATTAAAAAGGTAGCGTTCTTCCTTCCCCTTTGAAAAATCATAACTCTTATTTTATTATTTTCCTTAGGAGGCTCATTTTATACCTCAAATTTCCCCTAGTAGATAATATCTATGGCCCTAGAGTGAAGACATCATCTCTTTATCAAATGGAATTCATAAACAAACATGTTAAATTCTATTAATTTTAAGATGTTAGTGTGACCAAAAATTATATTTTGACCCTTTATGTTTCTCTTTCTATTGATATGTTTCTCAAATACCATATCTATATTGTACACACCATTGAATTGGTGTGTATATGTTGCACACCAATGTACTTAAACTATTATAACATATTCATTTTGTTTATTGAAATTTATAACTTTTGCAATCTAGAATGGATAACCATGCAATTCTCCAATTTATAACATTACAATCATGCAACCCTCCTTTTTTTTTTTTTGTTAGTTTGTCCGTGACTTTTGGGACTAACCTGTGGCTAAGAAACCATGAATCAGGGGAATCTAATCTATCAAAATCACCCGAGGATAGCACCCAGCCTGAGCCACACCAACCCTTAACATGGCTGGATTTTTTGTCCCCGTAGGTTTCAAACTAGTGACTTTAACATCACAGAGTGCCTTAACAACACACTCCATCACCGACTATCCTACACCTCAAGGAAATCATGCAACCCTCCTTAATATCCTATACCAAACCCATATAAATATCTTCCATGGATTCACATTGTGCACATGTTCTTCTAGAACCAATATACATTTATCTTTCCTCTACTTGCAAAGAATCTGTAATGCCTTGATATTCTTATTGTTCAACAATGTTTCTTTACTCATATCCATTTTTCATACTATGGGGAAAAATAAATGGAGCCTTCAAAAATGAATCTCTATTTGTTTATTTATGTCACTTTAACCATTGAAAAAATACTCCCACCAATCAAAATTAGTGGCATTAAAGTACTCTTATTTATCTTTAATATATATTTGTATTTCTTCCAATCATTCAGAATAAACGACATCTCTATTATCCCTTCATGCATTATGGATTTCAAGAGTTGATTGCAATAACAACAACTTTGATACAAAAATTGAACAATCTGGAATGAACTTTGAAAATGATAAACCTAATGAAAGCCTCCATTATGCACTAGTTGAGTACTTCTTTCCCCATATAAGTGTTTTCCCATCAATTATTTTGATGTGGAATTAATGTTATAAGATAACTTCATTAGTATGTTATATGCACTTTTATTCACCATGTGATCCTCGAATAAATCTCCACATGTCAATAGTTTCTTCCAATATGTGAAAATCAAGCTCTAGAAAGTATGATTTCTTAATAGTTCCAATTAGTGATGGTAGGCTCCCAACGTTCTTCCTCTTTAATGTTTCTAAAAAAATACTGAACATTTGATTGATATGGTCATGTATGTTCCCAAAAAATAAGGAAACCACATTTTACCTTTTGAAATATTCCCATTTCAAAAATCATGCTTGGATATCCAAATACAATTTTAGTTTTGCTTTCACTATTGTTATTGTCTAATTGTAAATACAAAGCTTGAGGAATATTTCCATACTAGAGAGTAATAACATGAAATATTATGATGAGGGTAATGTTTGCATCATTATGACTATTTGGAGCTATAAAGTAGATCATTTGAGACATTTTTCCATTAAAAACCATACTGCCAACCATGTGAAACTCACTAAAATTATCCTCCTTTAAAATTTTTATATACATACAAGATATAGTAGAAGTGTTTTTTTTTAAATCAATGCCATCAATTATGAAACCTATATATTTATTTAGAGAATCATAACACTTATTTTGATGTGTGTACAACTTTTTTTGTTCACTTCATTGTTAATTGCAATGTTCTTGAAGTGCTTTGTGTAATCTAATTAATCCCAAAACTTTAGATAATTCTCATAAAATGTAGTGGAAAAACAAAGAGCACGAGAGAAAATATATAAGTCATGAGAAATATCTCTTGTATTAATGAAAACCAAAAATACAAAGCTATGTTCACTTGCCTCTTTAAGGATGAAACCTCCTAGATAAAAGCTTTCAAATACAATAAAAGTTTTTGACAAAACATTACATAACCTTGTACTATATATATATATATATATATACATAACCTTGTACTATATATATATATATATATATATATATATATATATATATATAGAGAGAGAGAGAGAGAGAGAGAGAGAGAGAGAGAGAGAGAGAGTATCAACTACCTACGATCCCACTTATAATGATGAAATACTAACTAATTTGGTCCTTACTAATAAAAACGACCGTTTTTACAATGAGTGAGTATTAACTAACTATTTAGTGGGTCTTATTCAAGGAAGGTGGCCTCATATATTAATAAAATATCTTAAGTAAGGGGTTAGGGTGGGACCCTAACATGTCCTTCCTCTTCAAGAGAAAAATTTTCCTCAAGGATAAAGGCAATGAAATTGTTGTAGAATCATTGTTAGTTCCCATTGGATTATTATAGTTGCATATATTTCCATTAGATCAATACTTCCATGATAGTGTGCTAGTAAAACTAATGCTCTTTGGTTTCCAAGAATTCTTCTAGATGGATCCAAATGGAACCTTCTTCATCAATTTCTAGTAGGTTGGTTTGCACTTTTCAATTTGATCCACACCCTTCTTCAAATAGGACACATGAAAGAATTGGTGAATCTTGGACTGGGTTGGGAGAGCCATCTTGTAGGTGATTTATCCATTATGTTGTATGATATGATAGGGACTATAGAATTTGGGAGATATATTAAGGCGAACTTTATCTTTTAGTTATGTCTTTTTATAAGGTTGTAGGTGAAGAAACACTTGATGGAAAATAAGAGTGCTTTATTTTTAAAATTTCTTGATATTATAAAGGAACTAAAAAGCACCCTTGCTAAAGGAATCAATGTTATTAAATAAGGATCAACTGGTAAAATAATTGGGTGTACTAAGTGTCGCATGGGGAACAAAATCTGATGACCTTGCAAAATTTCCAAAAGAATAGCTCTAATGATGGCATGTTGGTTTTGTGAACGATAATGAAGATCAATCATCCATAGCACAATAGTGATGGGACACATTGAAAAACAATGAGGACAAGTTGTTCAAAGTTAAGGTAAAACACGACATAATTGTATCATCATTACACGAATATATCCGAGAATGTTTGAACGATGCATTATAAGAAATCACTAATCCACCATATTATTGAATATCAAAGAACATTCTATGATAGTGTTTCTTGAGATGCTCCATCTTATTTAAAGTATGACAAAGAAGCCAAATAGACCATTCTCTGCTTCCATTTTTGTGAGTACAATATTTGTATGAAGCACCTCCATTACTTTTCTTCCTTATCAGTTTGAAAATAATCTAGTCTTGTCATTCAAGTATTGTTGTTTGTAAGACTGATTTCTAACTACCTCTTTTTTTCTTTCAGGTTGTCCCTACTTAATATATTATCCATGGGATCCCCATCCTATCCCAATAGGGAGAATGCATTTTCTATTTCTAGTTTAAATATCATGAATATTGTGTAGTCCCGATCTATTGTACACATTTTATTTGATATTGAATAGTGAATTTGTATTTATTTTTGAAATCCCACAAATATCTATCTTGGGGGCTCATAAATTTTTTGGTTTCATACTTATGTTTATGTTGATTATTTGGGTTGGTTTTCATTGATTTCAACCCTTGAAGAAATTCCGGTAGCGAATTTTGGTAGCACATAGGTTTGGGTAATGGACCCAAGTTTGTTTGATGTATAATGATATGTGTTTTAGTATATTTGAAGGTAAGACTAATATAGATGTATAGTACATGTCATTCCATTTCTGGTGGTATGTTGAACATCACAGAACTCCTCACAGTTAGAGAGTTATGGCCATGTTAAATTGGAGAACCCTCATGAGCCATCTAGAAGCCCCAAAAGGTCAAAGTAGTCAAAGTGGTTGCAAAGAAGAAATTATTTAAATAATAAAGTGAAGTGATGAGTGTACAATAATTCAAAGTGGATACAAAATAAATTATTTAAATAATAAAGTTAATGGATAAATTACTAAGTAGACAAGTGGTTAGAAGTGGGTTAGCCCTAAAATAAGGAAAGTGGTTTAAAGGTGACCCCTTGAGGAAGCTACATAAAAGTATAAATATTTATTTAAATAATAAAGTGAAGTGATGAGTGTACTATAAGTAAAAGTGGATATAAAACAAATTGTTTAAATAATAAAGTTAATGGAGAAATTACTAAGTGGACAAGTGATTAGAAGTGGGTTAGCCCTAAAATAAGGAAAGTAGTTTAAAGGTAACCCCTTGAGGAAGCTACATAAAAGTATAAATAAGAGGAAAGGGTCTCTCATTTTAATCACACTTTAGAATATTGAATATATACAAGTGACTGAGGTAACCAAAGGACATCTAACACGAATTTTAGAGGGAAGGTGAAGTAAAGAAGGCCGAAATTCAAGGGAGGATAAATTCATTTGATGATGCTTTCTAAGGTATGTTATTTACAGGTCATCTCAACATTTTTGAAATGACGTTTTTTATAGAATGATTTGTTGGGTATGTGTTATATTATTTGCATGTGTGTGTGTGGGCGTGTCATATTCGACAACTACGTCTGATGATCCCTTGTATTAAGGGATTTTTCTATTTTTTAGCGGATTTGGCTATTTTTAGTTGTTTTGTAAATTAATCCAGGATTAAGGGATTAGGGTTTTGGTATCTACCAAATACATAAAAACATTGTATATATATTGTATGGTGAATGGTGAAATTCCATATAATGAATATAAGAAAGGTTTTCCAGGTTGAGGGTTTCCGGTATAAAATCTTTGTGTACTCTGTGTATGAGCCATTGATTAAATTTTGTTTTTCTTAAGAATCTATATGCATTGCTTTACTTTATAGGTTTAAAACTTACATGTGGTATCATAGCTCATTTTTGGCTTTAGAGGGACACCTTTGTTGTTGATGGTTTGGCTCGGTCTTGATAGATCAAGTTTATCTTGGGTCTGTGATAAACCTGGGTTTAGTCAGAGCTTTTGCAGTGGTGATTTGAGTGCAGAAAGAAGAATGACGAGTTCTTCTGGAATCGATATAGAGAAGTTCAACGATAAAAACTTTGATCTATGAAAGTTGAATATGGAGGACCTTCTTGTAGACAAAGAACAATGGATCATTGTGGATCCTAGTACACAACCTACTGGTATGTAGCCTATTGTCACACAAACAACTGGTACACAACCTACTAGTGCACAAAATACTAGTACATCACCTATTGGTATGTCGAAGGAAGATTGGGAGAAGTTGGACAGAAGAGGAAGGAGTACTATTCGACTCTTCCTGGCAGATTTGGTGTTGTTGAATGTCTCAGGAGAATCTACAGCCAAGGAACTATGGGATAAGTTGGGGAATTTGTATCAATCAATGTCCTTGGTAAACAAATTGTTTCTTCGAAAGAAGTTGTATCATCTTAGGATGGAAGATGGATATTCTATGATAGAACATCTAAATTCCTTTAATACTCTGGTAAGTCAACTTGTCTCTATTAATATTACGATTATAGAGGAATGTGAGTGCATTACTTTGTTATGTTCTTTGCCAGACTCTTCAGATAATCTGGTTGTAGAAATAGGTAGTACTACTCAATCTACATTGAAGTATGAGGATGTAGTTGCATCCTTGTTATTTGAAGAGATGAGGTGAAAAACCATGGATGGTCACAACAAAAATGCTTTATTTGTAAGAGGGTGTACCCAAGACATGAACCTTGGTAAGCCTTTGGGGTGGAGATCTAAATCTATAGGTAGATCTAAGTCTCCAGGAAAATCTTTGAGGAAATGTTGGAAGTGTGGTAAAAAAGGGCATTCTAAGAAAGGTTTTCCCGATTGAGGGTTTCCGGTATAAATATCTGTGTACTATGTGAATGAGCCATTGATTAGATTATGTTTTTCTTAAGAATATATATGCATTTCTTTACTTCATAGGTTTAAAACATACATTGGTTTTTCAACCTTCTTAGACTTTCAATCTGATAGTACCTCTTTCACAAAGGAAAAAACTTACATTGAAGAAGGAGGTGACGTTTACCTGGAATCTACAAGTACACATGCAGACCGTGATGTATGGTTGATCGACTCCGGTGCATCATACCATATGACTCCTCACAGGGAGTGGTTCTCTGAATATGAAAAATATGATGGTGGTGATGTAGTCCTAGGAGATGAATCAAAAATAAAAGTCTTGGGACGTGGAAGAGTTAAGTTGTTGCTAAAAGACGGAAGGATTAGAAATCTTCATGGGGTTCTTCACATTCCAAAACTAGCCAGGAGCCTAATATCTATAAGAAATATGGATGATGCAGGAGTGGATACTATGTTTGGAAAGAACACTTGCAAGATGGTACAAGGAGCAATGGTGTTGATGAGGGGAGTTCAATGTGGAACTCTGTACAATTTATTGGGAAGCACTTATACTAATGGGTGTAACAGTTCTGTTTTCCCTAAAAAGAGAAATAAAGAAGACAATATCAATATTGTCCCTGGAAAGAGGACCATGATGTGGCATCAAAGACTGGGACATATTGGAGAAAAGGGACTTTGAACACTACATGGTAAAGGTATGGTTGAAGGTATGTCTAATTGCACTATGGATTTTGATTTATGTGAACATTGAATATATGGTAAACAAAATCGAGTAAGATTTCCATCTGGTGCTACAAGAGAAAAGAGTATCTTAGATTTGATACACAGTGATGTGTTTGGACCTATTCCTGTTCCATCCCTAGGTAAATTTATGTATTATGTTTCATTCATAGATGATTTTTCAAGGAACACATGGATTTATTTTCTTAGAAAGAAATTTGAGGTATTTGATAAATTTAAAGAGCTTAAGGCTTTGGTAGAAAATCAGACATAGAAGAAAATAAAGGTATTGCGAACAGATAATGGTGGAGAATTCTGTGGAAATGAATTTGAATAATTCTGAAAGATGTGTGTTATAGAAAGGAAGAAGACTAATCCATACACTCCTTAGAAGAATGGAGTTTCAGAAAGGATGAATAGGAAACTGATGGAAAAATCAAGGAGCATGCTCAGTGGTGCAGGGTTAGGACAAGAATTTTGGGCAAAGGCAGTGGGTACAACATTTTACCTCGCCAATCGATCACCTTCATCAGCGTTGGATGATAAAACTCCACATGAGGTATGGTCTGGAAATAAACCCTCTCTTCAACATCTTAGAGTGTTTGGTTGTGATGCTTATGTACATGTTCCAAAGGAAAATAGGATTAAGATGGATAAAAAGACTGAACAGTGTATCTTTATTGGTTATAAAGGTGGTGTGAAAGGTTATAAACTTTGGAACCCAAAAACCAAGAAGATTGTTTACATTCAAGATGTTGTGTTCAGAGAGGTAAAAGATGTGTCCAAACATGAATTCCTACCAACGTAAGATGAACCTGAGAAAATAGAGCTTGAGTTGGATGATGCAAAATATGAATCATCTAAAGAAGAGGAAGCAGAAGAAGAACTTCATACCCCAATATTGAGGAGATCAGTGAGAGATAAAAGGAAACCAGAAAGGTATAGTCCACCTGATTTATGTTCCAATTTTTCTTTATCTATTACTAGGAAACCAAGAAGGTATATTCCACTTGATTTATGTTCCAATTTTTCTTATCTATTACTAATGATGATCACATAACCCGCCAAAGAAGCAAAGGAATCTGAGGATCGTAAACTGAAGAAGGCCATGGTTGAAGAAATGGATGCCTTGGATATTAAAAATGAGGCTTAGGATCTAGTCGAGTTTCCAACTAGAAGAAAATATGTTGGTAGAAAATGGTTGTTTAAGAAGAAGCTTAATGCACAAGGTAAAGTGGAGAAATACAAAGCTCCTTAGTAGCAAAAGGTTATTCTCATCAAAAGAGAGGGAATTGACTTTGTGATATTTTTCTCTTGTTTCCGAGTCAACTCTCTATTAGATTTTTTTTATCTATTGTTGTTTCTTTGATCTTGAAGTGAACATATGGATGCAAGACAACATTCCTACATGGGATCCGGAAGAAGAAATTCACATGAAGCAGCTCCATAAGACTTTGTAGTGAAGGAAAGAAAGAGATGGTCTGTAGTTAAAGAAGTCACTATATGGTCTCCATGGAATCACCTAGGATGTGGTACCAAATTCTGACACATACATCCTTGGATTGGGATTGTAAGAAGAAGGGTTGATCACAGTGTATATTCCAAGCAAGTTGGTAATCACTTCATTTATGTAGTGTTGTATGTTGATGACATGTTGTTGGTAGAAATAACATGGATGTTAATAAGGAGGCCTACCTATCCTCTTCATTTGACATGAAGTATCTCGCTGTCGCTAAATGATCATTCTCTAATGGAGATTAAAAGAGATCATGGAAACAAAAAACTATGGTTAAATCACAGAAAATATTTCGAGACGACATCGCAGCGGCTTCATTATGCATTAATGTAAACCGGTCAAGGTTCTATTCCTATAGGTGTAAAGTTATCTATAGATGAGTGGCCCTAAGACACACAAAGAAGAAGAGGACATGTCCCATGTCTCATATGCTAGCAGCTATGCTTTGATGTATGTAATGGTATATACTAGACTGCATATCAGACATGCAAAGGGGATTTTTGAGCAGGTGTATATCAAAACTAGGGAAGGAGAATTGAAAAACAATAAAAAGGGTTTCGTGCATTTTCGTGGCACTACAAATGATGGATTGTGCTACCAAGGAAGACCAATATTAGATAGAGTGGTGGACATACATGGCTTTGTTGATGCAGATTGGGTTGGAGATCTGGATCACAAAATATCTACAAGTGGGTATGTGTTTAACGTATTTGGAGGAGAAATTAGTTGGATGAGAAAAAGACAGACTATAGTGGCACTCTCAACTACAAAAGCTAAATACATGGAAGCCACTCATGAAAGAAAATAAGTAGTATGGTTATAATGATTGTGTTCAGGTATTGGGTTGGTACAACAAGCAGTGAGATTAGATTGTGACAGTTAGAGTGCAATCTTCCTGGAAAAGAACCCAACTTATCATTCGAAGACAAAGCATATTGATGTTCAGTATCACTTTCTGAGAGACATGGTTGAGGAAAAGAAAGTGTTGTTGGAAAAGGTTGACACTTTGAATAATGTTGTTGATTCATTGACAAAGTCTTTAAGCATAGAAAAGTTCTCTTGGTGTAGAGTAACAATGGGCATTGCTGCCTTGGATTCTTGAATATATAATATTGGGACCCATGGATGCAAAGAAGACAACAAGTGGGAGAGTGTTGGGTATGTGTTATATTCGTTGCATGTGTGTGTGTGGGTGTGTCAGATTCGACAACTGTGTCTGACAATCCCTCGTAGTGGATTTTTTTGGGCATTTTTTTTCTATTTTTAGCGGTTTTGTAAATTAATCTCGTATTAAGGGATTAGGGTTTTGGTATCTACGGAATACCTAAAAACATTGTATATATATTGTATGGTGAATGGTTAAATTCCATATAATGAATATAAGAAAGGTTTTCCCGGTTGAGGGTTTCTGGTATAAAATCTCTTTGTACTTTGTGTATGAGCCATTGATTAAATTTTGTTTTTCTTAAGAATCTATATGCATTGCTTTACTTCATAGGTTTAAAAATTACATGATTTAGATCCTGAAATCTTGAGGTCATTGAGGAAACATATCCAAGTAGTTGTGATAAATATTTCATCTTGTGGGTCATTGTATTTTTGGAGTTACACTCCATGGAAAATAGGGTTTGTGGCTAGTCCTGAAACTAGTCTAAAACACGTGTTTTAGGTAAAAATGTAATAAATTGTTCATAATAGAGACAAATTCCATAAGACCAATTTTTTTGGTAATAGAATAGTATGTAGTATTATGCGTACCTTTTTCAAATCCATATAGCAAATATCGTGTGTGAAGCATGTTCTACAAGTTCCCTCTCTAGAATAAGCCAAAATTCAACAAGGTATGTGATCATATACACCAGGTCTATTACAGAGTTACAAATCATATTTGGATGAAGAAATTGATGGGGGATTTTGGTTGAGGTACATGTTTGAGATAAGTAGTTGATGAGTTGGCACATACATGAGGTGTATAATTGATGATGTTGGTACATCTTGATGAGTCATAGTTGATGAGTAGTTGATGCATGATTGGTACATACTTGGTACATGGTTGGAGGCACTTGCTAGTAGTATTGTTGACACATGGTTTATGGATTATGTAGGATACTTGTCTTGGTATATTAATAGAAGCACATATTGATCTTGGTGATTATTATGCGTTTTTTTGTCATGCTTGGTTGATGAACATCTTGGTGATATTGTGCATATGGTTGAGATTTGTCTTAGTGTTTGATCTTGGTGAGTAGATCTGATTTAGTTGATAATATTTATGAGATAGGTTGTTGTGATAGGTTGTTTATATAGGTTATTTGTACATATTTGGTGCATGGTTGATGCACTTGTTTATGGTACGAATTGAGGTACATGTTGATGTATGGTACATTTTGGAACAGGTTATTGGTACATGTTGTTACAGATTGTTTGGTGCGGGTTGATTGGTACAGGTTTACAACAATATATCTCACAGTGATATCATTCTACTTATATTTTAGGGTGGTTGGATGCAACAAGGATAGGTGGTTTTAGCCACCTTCCGATTGTATCCAAAGAACATAGGGGATTGTATCCTCCTTCTAGTTGTAGCTAGAGAATTGGGGAGTTGGAGATTCCCTCCAGTTGTAGCCTGAGAAACTTGGGGGTTCGAGCCTCCTTTCAGTTATAAATGGAAAACAAACAAAGGTGCTTCCAATGAATGTAGTTCTTAAAGACATATAAGAAAAAAAAATATGTGGTTTTCTCCTACTTTGGGTTTCCACGTAAAACAACGGTGTACTGTGTATGTGTATGATTTCTTATTTTTTCATTGTTTATTTACTCTGAAACTATTCGATGATAATTTTACATTGATATAACACTTGCATTTTATGGTTAAAAAGGATTAGATTTATCTGTTACTGATTCACCCCCCTCTTAGTAATCTAACAATTGGTACCAAAGTGAGGTTCCTTCAGAAATCAGTTTAACCACTGAAAGGTAGATCATGGAGGGAAACAACATGTATAAAAACAAAATACCATAGTTTGATGGAAAAAAGTATGAATTATGGAGCAGAAGGATGAAAACACATATACAAGAATATGGATTTGAAATTTGGCAATCAATAGTAGATGGATACAAAGAACGAGCAATTCCACCAACAAATGAAAAAGAAATGAAACTGAGTCAACATAATTCCAAAGACAGAAATGCACTTGTGAATGGTCTTGGTGAATCAATATATACCAAATTTGTACATTGTAAATCAACTAAAGATATTTGGGAAAAAATTCAAAATATTTGTGAAGGAGATTCAAAATTCAAAAAAACAAAGCTTCAGACTTACAGAGGCCAATTCGAACAACTAAATATGAAGAAAGATGAGAATATTGCAGTTTAATTCTTCTAAGTTGATGAAACAATGAATGAAATCATATGATTGGGAGAAGAAACTGAAGAATCAGTAGTTGTTAAAAAGGTACTAAGATCTCTTCCTATGAGATTTAATCCTAAGATATCAGCACTAGAAGAAAGATCATATTTAGACTCAATAAGCATGGATGAACTACATGGAATCTTCAAAGCATACAAAATGATAA
Organism: Picea sitchensis; assembly: GCA_010110895.2. Lineage (NCBI taxonomy): Eukaryota > Viridiplantae > Streptophyta > Pinopsida > Pinales > Pinaceae > Picea > Picea sitchensis. The sequence continues at coordinate 84,122 of SNQJ01S0071020.1, forward strand.
CTAAACAAGAAAATTCAAATATAAAAAAAAAACATCTTTCAAAGCATCCAAAAGGTCAAATAAAAAGGAACATAGTAGCAGCAGTGACTTCTCAGAAGATGATGAAGAAGAAGTGGCCAACTTTGTCAGAAGATTGAACAAGGGAACCAATGGCAGATATAAAGGTAAGATTCCATTGATTTGTTTTAATTGTGATGGTATTGTTCATTTTGCTAACAAATTTCCTCATAATAAAAATAAGAGGAATGATGAAGATTGCTCAAATAACAAACAAATATATAAAGGAAAAAGAACCGAAATGAAATCTTTCAATAAAATATTATGGACAAAAGAAGACATATCCTCATTAGACGAAGATGAAGTCAGTGAAAGTGAGACAAAAATATTTATATTCATGGAAGTAGAAAACTCTGATAAACAAAACATTGAAGAAGAATATGAAGAGGTATAATTTGACTACCGAGAAGAATTTTTGAGTGCCATAGAAGTTATAAGAAGAGAAAAGAAGAAAAAAAAGAAGCTACAAGAAGAACTAGACAAGAAGGAAGGCACTTGAGAACTAGAACAAATCATCCTGAAATTGAAGGTTCAAATAGAAGAAGATAAAAGAATTGAAGAAACACTCAAAGAACAATTAGAAGAAAGAGAGAGGATAATTGAAAATTTGGAAGAAGAGATTGTCACATTGAGAAAGGATATTCAAAAGAAAAATATGTAGAACAAATAAAAAAATTTGGATGGCATTATCAGCAGTCAAAATACTCATCATGGCAAGTCCAGAATTGGACACGATCAGACAGAAAAGGGATCAAGCTCCAAAGAAACATAACCAGAGACATGCCCAAAACGTTATGTAGAAACACTCAAAGATAATAGGAATACCTATAAGGAAGATTACATGGACAATCATCTACCAAGAAGACTCAAATTTCATAATCAACGACCAATAGAAACAAACAGGCCTCGAGAAGAAGAAGGATTCATAAAAGCAACCCCTTTCAAAAGATCTTCAACTCCCAAGTATCAAACTATATTTTTTGGCTTATGTTATACATGCAATAATTTTGGACATAAAGATGTAAATTGCAGAGCTAATAGGAGGCACATCAACAACTTTGAAATTTATACACAAAATGGTTATCTAAGAAGGCCTATTGAAACACAGAGAAGAAGCTACAATAGGTTAATCATTGAGCACTGAAGTGGAATGCTACAAGTGAAACAACTTTGGACACATGGCCAAAGATTGTAGAATGACAATCCCTCCTAGAGAACCAGAACAAAACAACAACAATGACAAACAGGAACCTCAAAAGAGAACATGGATATGAAATCAGAATTGATATAGCAATGAATAATGCACACTCTCTCTACAAGATAAGAATAAGAAATATGGTTTGTATTTTGACGGTGGTTGTTCAAAACACGTGAAAGTGATAAAGACAAGTTTCTTACATTAATAAAGGAAAGAGATGGATCAATCTCCTTCGAAAATGATGATTCAACTAAAATCATTTTAAAAGGCACAATCAAAATTGGAAACAAGAATACCAAGGAAAAAATGTTGTACTGGTAGAATATATGAAATATAATATTCTAAGTGTAATTCAAATGTGTGACCATGGTCATCAAATTAATTTTGATTCAGAGAAGTGCGAAATAAGAAAAGAAGGTTCAGGAAAATTGATTGCAACAACTGCAATTACTTCAAGCAACATATATGTATTAAGTGAAATTATAAATGAAAAGTGTTTTATAGGAAAGGAAGATCAAAGTTGGCTATGGCACAAAAGAATGGATCACATACACTTTTTTAACCTTGTGAAAGTGAACAAAAAGGAATCAGTTAGAGAAATGCACCAGATCACAAAACCAACCAACACTTTATGCAAGCATTGTCAAAAAGGAAAGCAAGCAAAGACCGGGTTCAAATCAAAGGATTATTCAATGACAAGGCCAATGGAAATTGTGCATACTTATATAGTTGGACCAAATACAACAAAGGGTTTAAAAGGTGAGAAATACTTTATGTTATTAGTTGATGATTATACAAGAATGACTGTGGTTTTGTTTCTCAGGAATAAGTTAGAAGCTTTTGAAAACTTCAAGGTCTACAAGGATATGGTTGAAAATGAAATGGATTCAAAATCAAATGTTTGAGATCTTATAATGGAGTAGAGTTCACTTCAAAGGAATTTATGGACTACTGCAACATGCATGGAATAAAAAGGAAATTATTCATTGTGAGGACACCTCAACATAATGGAGTTGTTGAAAGAAAGAACATGACAATACATGAGATGGCTCGAACAATGCTAATGGATTCGAAATTGATAGATATTTTTTGGACACATGAAGTGCATACATCAGTTCACATTCAAAACAGAGTAATTCTTGGAAACAATAATGACAAAACTCCCTACGAGTTATGGAAAGGAAGACTAGAAAATGTGAAGCACTTCAAAGTATTTGGAAGCAAATGCTACATCAAAAGAGAAGATGGAAGAATGGGAAAGTTTGACTTTCGTGTGGACAAAGGAGTACTTGTTGGTTACTCAAGTAAAATGAAATCATACAAGTGTTACAATATTAGTTTGAACAAAGTTGTGGAAATAATCAATGTAACAATTGATGAAGCATGTGGACGACAATTAAAGGAAGAAGAAAATGAATCAATGGAACAAATTTATGAACAAGAAGTAGAAGATGAAGAAGAAGTAGAAGGGGAGGATGAAGAGGATCGTACATAAGTAGAAGAGAAATTTCAACAAGTGCCTCCAAAGACACCTAGCAAATGAGTACAGAAGAATCATCCTTCCTATCAGATTATCAGAAACAAGGATGCAAGAATTTAGACTAGAAGAAGAATTTGTTTACCAGAACAACCAAACCTAACACTCTTATCTACGACTGAACCAAATTTTTTTGAAGAGGCCAGCAAGGATGAACTATTGAATAAGGATATGGATGAAGAATTGGATCAAATATAGAAGAATGACACTTGGGAATTGGTTCCAAGACCAAAGAATAAGATTGTGATTGACACAAAGTGGGTTTTGAGAAATAAATTGAATGAAGATGGACATGTTACAAGGAAAAAATCTATATTGGTATGTAAAATATATGCACATATTGAAGGAATCAAATTTGAAGAGACATTTGCCTCAGTTGCAAGAATGGAAGCAATCTTATTTCTTTCAACTTATGTATTCTCCAAGAATATTAAAGTGTATCATATGGACATGAAATCATTTTATCTGAATGGGGATCTTGAAGAATAAGTCTACATCAAAGAACTAGAAGGATTTCGGTTGTCAAAGAACACAAATTATATGTGTAAATTGAAGAAGACATTTTATGGTATAAAACAGGCTCCTAAAGCATGGTACTCTAGAATGGATAAATATCTATAGCAGACAAGTTTCTCAAAATGAAGTGTAAACGACAACCTCTACATCAAGGTAACTCAAGATAGTACTTTATTTGAATTGAAGTTTATGTTGATGATATTATTTTTGGAAGTAATGATGACAGGTTAAGCCAAAAATTTGTAAAGGATATGCAGAATGAATTTGAAATTTCATTACTCGGAGAACTATCCTTCTTTTTCGGTCTTCATATTTGTCAAATCAACCAAGGAATTTTTATTTATCAAACTAAGTATATTAGAGAAATTCTAAAGAAGTTATGAATGGAAGATTGCAATCTAGTTACCACTCCTATGTAAACCAGTTGCAATTTGAGAAAATATGATGATTCAAAGTCTACAAACCAAAGGAAATACAAGTCAATGATTGGTAGCTTACTATATGTGACACCATCCAAACTAGATGTAATGCAAGTAGTTGGATTGGTGGCACGATCTCAAGAAAAACCAAAGGAATCACATGTTTTAGCAGTGAAAAGGATTTTCAGATATCTCAAAGGAACATAAGAGTTTGGATTATGTTATCCAAAAGTCAAGGATCTCTCACTTATTTTCTACACAGATGCAGATTGGGAAGGTTTCATTTATGATCGACGAAGCGCTAGTTGAGCAATGTTCTACTTGGATCAGTGTTTAGTATCTTGGCTAAGAAAGAAAAAATCATCAATATCTTTATCTATGGCTGAAGGAGAGTATATTGCAGCAACAACATGTTGTACGCAAGTTCTATGTATGAAACAAACTTTGATAGATATACAGGTTGACTATGATGAGCCCATTTCAATCTATTGTGATAATACAATCACATTCAGTATCTCAAATAACCCGGTGATGCACTCCAATACGAAGCACATTCCAATAAATTATCACTTTCTAAGGGAATAGGTTGTAGACAAGAACATCAGAGTTGAATATGTGGGCACAAAAGAACAAGTGGAAAACATCTTTACAAAACCACTTCCATGGGAAGCCTTTGAGTATTTTCGCCAGAGACTCAGAGTAATTTCTAATCCAAAATGAATGCTTTTGAATTATTATCTTATATGTCTTAGATTTACACGAGGAATCACCATAAAGAGGAAAATTTAGGTTGGGAGATTAGTTTAAGGAAGAGTTCAATTAGGGGGAGCAGCCTCGGATGGAAAGATATATTTTCCATTGATGAAAAATGGGGAGAGATTTATCATATGCAAAGGTAAATGCTTGGAGAAAGAGAACATAAACATGGTTCCGAGGAGAGCGATGRTCACAGAGGGAGAATGAGTGATATGAGTTCAGTATTTCGTCAGTTTGTTTCCATCAATGCCAAAGGGGGATATTGTTGATTATTTGTATTGGTTATCCTTCAAGTCAACCCTTGAACAAAGTCCATTAGCAAATTCCAGTAGTACAAAGGTTTGGGTAATGGACCCAATTTTGTTTGATGTATAATTGTATTAGTTTTAATATATTTGAAGTTAAGACTATTCTATATGGATAGTACATGTCATTCCATTTCTTGTGGTATGTGGAACATCACATAACTCCTCACGGTTAGAGAGTTATGGCCATGTGAAGTTGGAGAACCCTCATCAGTCATCTAGAAGCCCCAAAAGGTCAAAGTAGTCAAAATGGTTTCAAAGAAGAAATTATTTAAATAATAAAGTGAAGTGATGAGTGTACTATAAGTCAAAGTGGATACAAAATAAATTATTTAAATAATAAAGTTAATGGATAAATTACTAAGTGGACAAGTGGTTAGAAGTGGGTTAGCCCTAAAATAAGGAAAGTGGTTTAAAGGTAACCCCTTGAGGAAGCTACATAAAAGTATAAATATTTATTTAAATAATAAACTGAAGAGATGAGTGTACTATAAGTCAAAGTGGATACATAATAAATTTAATGGATAAATTACTAAGTGGACTTGTGGTTAGAAGTGGGTTAGCCCTAAAATAAGGAAAGTGGTTTAAAGTTAACCCCATGAGGAAGCTACATAAAAGTATAAATAAGAGGCAAGCATCTCTTATTTTAATCACACTTTAGCATATTGAATATCTACAAGTGAATGAGGTAACTAAAGGATATATAAAGAAAATTTCAGTGGGAAGGTGAAGTAAATAAGGCAAAAATTCAAGGGAGGATAAATTCTTTTGATGATGCTTTCTAAGGTATGTTATTTACAGGTCATCTCACCATTTTCAAAATATTTTTTTTTTATAGAATGATTCTATTCACAAGACATGGATGTTGGGGAAACATATCCAAGTAGCTTTGATAAAATATTCAGATTGTGGGTTTTTGTATTTTTGGAGTTACACTTCGTGGAAAATAGGGTTTGTGGCTAGTCCTGAAACTAGTCTAAAACATGTGTTTCAGGTAAAAACGTCATAACTTCTTCATAACATATCCAAATTTAGTAAGACAAAATTTATTGGTTTGATTACAATCTATAGTATTATGTGTACCATTTTCAAATCCACAAAACAAATATTTCATGCGGAGCACACTCTACAATTTCTCTCTCTAGAATAAGCCAGAATTCAACAATGTATGTGATCATATACAACATGTCTGTTATAGAGTTACAAATCATATTTGGATGATGAAATTGATAAATGATTTTGGTTGAGGTACATGTTGGGTACAGGGTTGAGACAAGTAGTTGATGAGTTGGCACATACATAAGGTGTATATTTGATGATGTTTGTACATCTTGATGAATCATAGTTGATGCATGATTGGTACATGCTTAGTACATCATTGGAGGCACTTGTTAATATTATTGTTGACACATGGTTTATGGATGATGTAGCATACTTGTCTTAGCATATTATTAGAAGAACATATTGATCTTGGTGATGATTATGAGTTGTTGTGTCATGCTTGGTTGATGCACATATTTGTGATATTGTGCATATGGTTGAGATTTATCTTGGTGATTGATCTTTGTGAGTAGATATGATTTAGTTGATAATATTGATGAGACAGTTTGTTGTGATAGGTTGTTTAGACAGGTTATTTATACAGTTTTGGTGCATGGTTGATGCACTTGTTTATGGTACACATTGAGGTACAAGTTGATGTATGGTACATGTTGGCACAGGTTATTGGTACCTRTTATTTGATGTAGGTTTATTARTACAAGTTTACAACAATATATCTCASAGTGATAGTGTGAAAGTGGCTCCATCATTCTACTTATATTTCAGAGMAGTTGGATGGGGCAAGGACAYGTGGYTGTAGCCACCTTCCGGTTGTAGCCAGAGAACATAGGGGGTTGTATCCTCCTTCTAGTTGTATCTAGAGAATTAGGGAGTTGGAGATTCCCTCAGGTTGTAGCCTGAGAARCTAGGGGGTTGGAGCCTCCTTCCAGTTACAGCTCGAAAACAAAGGAATTTGGTGTTTCTAATGAATATAATTCTTAAAGACATATAAGAAAAATGATTCTGTGGTTTTCTCTCGCTTTGGGTTTCCACGTAAAAACAATGGTGTACTGTGTATGTGTATGATTGCTCATTTGTTCATTGTTTATTTACTTTGCAACTATTATATGATAATGCTACATTGATATAACACTTTCATTTTATGGTTTAAAAGTATTAGATTTATCTATTACTAATTCAGCCCCTCTCTCAGTAATCAAACAGTTTAGGCATGAAATATTGAGAACAAGTTTCCTTTACATCCCTATGATATGAATGTTTCTAAGTCATTTAAAATTCTCTAAAAAAAGGACCAGTTTTTATACTCTCAATTGTATTGTTTTTCTTCAGATATTTCATTGTATCTTGCCATGATATTGGAAGTGGTATAATGGTACAAAACAATATTCTCTCTTCATGATTTAAATTTTTTTCCTTTCAATCTGTGATTTTCATGTTCCACTCCCAAGCATTAAATGTGTGAATGATCAAAACATCTATCCATGAGTTACATGATTATTATCTAAGTGAAAAAGAGATCAGAACCATCTTTTTAAAAATGAAGAGAGTATCTTTGGATTTTCATAAGAATATCCTATGAGGTTATCTCTTCTCCTTAATAGGAAAAGAGATTAACACAAGTGTCATGGGATTCTATAAAATATTGGATATCTATTTTCATGTCATCCTAGAAGAATGGGATCTTAGTTATTTCATAGGTTTTATGAAATTCAAAGTGACCTACAATCRGTGATGAATGTACTTCCTCTAAGAATCATTGTTTTAGGGATAAATAATTTTCTAGAACAATGCACACTTTATACCACAATGTATCTTGTTTCCATATATAACCTTTGGGTGGGTTGGGATCTGTCTGAAGTCATTGGATGAGATAACTTAAAGTATTGTTTGGTATCCATTCCATGTGGGATTCCTCAAGCCATCCTAGAATTGGTAAGGATAAGGTAAGGAGTGATCCATTCTCCTTAAATTGTATAGATAAAGCATTATCCACAACATTATATTTACCCTTCTTATATATGATCTCATATTCATACCCCATCATCTTGGTGACCCACTTATGCTTCTCTATTAAATAAAAACAATATTTGAGGAAGTAATTTAGACTATGATGTTCATCCTTGATCTAAAAATGCCTCCCTATGATATATGGGTGCCAAGTTTCCACTACATGAAGGATAAACATCATTTCCTTCTCATATGTGGATTTTCCCATTTTTCAATCACATAACTATGTACTAGTGAATTATAGGGGGAGTCATTCTTGCATCAAGACTACTCCAAAAAATTGAATCGAGGAATCACATTCAAAGAAAAAATTCTCAGTAAAATCATGCATTACTAATACTATAGTAGTGCACATGGAATAATTTAAAGTAACGAAGGCCTATGATACCACCTCGCTCTATAAAAAGGAATTATATTTAAGGAGTGAAGTTATGGGAGCTACAATTTTACCATAATTTTTCACAAATTTTCTGTAGTATCCTATAATCCCTAAGAATCCCTACTATTTCTTCAGTGTTTTGGGATGGGGACAATCTTGCATATCTTTCACTTTCTTAGGATTGACTCATACTCAATCTTGATTTACAATGCAACCCAAATATTCAACCAAAGGAGGCCCAAAATCATATTTTGATCACTTCACAAATAATTGGTTGTGGCTCAATGGTTGAAAGGACTTATAGACATGTTCTATATGTGATTCTCATTATTTAACATACATCAAGGTATCATTGAGGAAGACAGACACAAAATTGTGTAGGAATGGCTTGAAAATATTGTTCATGAGGCTATGGAAAGTGGATGGAGAATTACACAGACTGAAAGACAACAATAGAAAATCATAATGACCTTCACGTGCCCTAAATCTTGTCTTAGGGATGTATATCTCTTTCATATTGATTTGGTCTAGTTATCTTGAATGCATATCAAGCTTAGTGAAAAACTTGGGTCCATAAATTCCATCTATGAGATCATCAATAACTGGGATATGAAATAATTTCTTGGTCATCTACTCATTGGAATCCCTAAAATTAGTACACGTGCACCAAATGAATTCCTTATTTAACACCATGATTATTGATGATGACTAATGTCTTTCACTAGGACATATGACCCCCACCTTCAGCAATTCCTAAATGGTTTTTTTCAATTTAATTATTTTTTGCAAAAGGGTGTCTATAACGATGTACTTCTGATGTTTGACTTCTTGGAATCATGGGAATATCATGGTCATTCTCTGATCCAGGTGGATATTCATGGCCACCCACCTATTCCAACTGGCTCCTCATGTCCGATTTTTATTTAGCACGTTCTTTTGTACTTCTTTGTAATTGTGGGTTCTACACTTCTAGAGTTGTCTAAAGCCCCACACATCCTCCAGGTGGATACGGGTGGCCTGTCGCCTAATCCAACTAGATTAATTTATATGTTTCCATGTCAACACATCTTGTCGTACTTCCAAGGCCATCTTGGGGCCATAAACATTGTTTTTTTTGGATTGCCACAATCAAATTGTAGAAGGAGTCAAATTTCAATGATGAAATGTGTAGTTCTATGAAATACTTTTCCAACAGGCTATCACATGCCTAAAACAAAGGTTGTATGCAAATGTTACGACCCTAGGAAGTTGAGGTACCAAATTAAACCAACTTACCCATAAGGCCTGTTGAAATAATGTAACTGCAAAGAGTATTCTTATTATTATTGATATATTATTCATAGGATCAATCCCCATTGTGGATTGATCATGTTGGTTATTATAATAGGACCAAATCCTCTTTTGCGTATTGGTCAAAAGACAATTATAATAGGTAGAATAAAAAGTCATCCCCAACAAATATTAATGAGGCCTAGAAATAAAATAAAGGTGGGTTTACCCACTCATTTTGAGAAGTTGGCCCTGCCAATGAAGAGACACTTCACATGTGCTAGACTTGTATAAATAAAGGAGGCTAGAACCTCACTTAGACACGACTCACTTGCTCATTTTGAGAGACAAGTTCATATCTACTATCAGAGAAGAAGGAGAGAGAGAGTGGCACATATCTGGGAGAGTACTTTATGTATTATCTTAAGAGATCTTTTGGCATTGTATTGGCTATCTATATTAAGGAAGTTTTGCTGGGTTTTCTTCCCCTAGAGGGTTTCCCAGGATAAATGTTGTGTCTCTTGTGATTGTGTATTTCTCAGTGATCTTGGATTAGGCTATTGTTATCTAATGAAATGCAAACATCTATAATAATGGCTTAAAAATTAACATGGTATCAGAGCCAAGCTGAAGGAAGCATCTTTCACAAGTGGAAAATGTCATTGTTGCCATACATGAAAATTAGGGATTTTTGATGGTGAAGCTTTTTTATCCCCAAAACCATATAGAAAAGTGTGCCCTCCCCTAAGGATCAGTTTGGCACTCTCAACGCACTTTTTTAGTGGTTGGATCTCCTGAAAAGTGAAACCCTAGTTTCACAAAGTATCATAAGTACCAGAAAACCAGTGTATCAGAAGTACCAGAAGTACTAGAGTACCAGAAGAACTAGTCCATAAATCCGAAGATCAAATCTGAAGGAGAAAAAGTTGGATTTTCTCAGATCCAAACACACCAGGCTACTTGCCTCAGCCATGCACACCTCTTGGTAAGTTCAGCTTTTGATTTTGAGCACTTTCATTTTTCGATCATTTTCCTAGCTCTGGGTTAAGATGTCTGTAAGCGTTAAGCTTGTTGACAAGTTAGAAGGAGTGGAAAAATTTTGTGCCTAGAAGAATAGGATTGGACTCATTCTTTAAGAGAATGACCTAGCAAGATTCATCAAAGAAGAAGTACCCGAACCCGACGATGTTGCAGAAAAGGAAAAGCATCAAAAGGACACAATAAGGGCCAAATGAATCATTGCAGATTCAATCAAAGAACACTTGATTCCTTATGTGTCATCCAAGAAGACTCTGAAAGAGATGTTTGATGCCTTGACCAGACTATATGAAGGAAATAACATAAAATGAAAGATGAATCTTAGAACTCAACTGAAGAATACAAGGATCCAGAAAGGAGAAATGATTCATGAATACTTCTCCAGAATCTCAGAATTCAAAGAACAACTAGAAGCTATTGGAGATACCATAGATGAATATGAACTCATAATGACGGTCCTAAATGGTCTCACAAGACCTTGGGATGCTTTTATCCAAACGATATGTGTCAGACAGGAGAAACTGAAGTTTGACAGTCTATGGGAAGAAGGCATACAAGAAGAAACAAGAGTAACGAATCGGGAAGAGTTACTAGCAAGGGATGATGATCAAGCCCTAGATATTCACACCAAAGGAGGAAGGAATAAACCCTACTTCTAAAAGGAGACTCATAAAGAGCCTCAACAATCAAATAAATTCAATCATAAAAAATCTCATCCAAGGAGATTTCAGAAGAGAGGACAATGAAAATAAAGAGACTACTCATCTATACAATGCTATCATTGTGACAAGATGGGACACATTGCGAAGTTTTGTCCAGCCAGATGAGAAGAATAGAAGAGAAAACATAAGAGGATCCATGCCTATGTAGTCGAAGATGAGGAGCCACCCGCAAAGATGATAAGAGAGAAGATCAAAGACCATGTCTTGATCTCAGCCCTCTTAGGACCTGTAACACCTGGAGAGGACACTTAGCTCATTTATAGTGGTGCATCCAAGTACATGACAGGACAAAGAAACATTCTCTCTTGTATCTCATAAAAGAAGTTTTCTCCGAAAGTGAGACTTGGTAATGATTACCAATATCCCATCAAGGGAGTGGGAGAATCAAACCATAAACTGAATTCAGGGAATTCACTAAAAATGAAGGAAGTACTATATGTACCAAGCTTGAAGAAGAACCTACTCTCCATTTCATCTTTAGAGAAGAAAGGCTTCAGATTTGCCTTTATAGATGGAGAAGTTCTTATGTGGGCTAAGGGAGAAACCTTAAATGAAGCAATCATCATTGGAAATGAAGAAAATGGCTTGTATAAACTAAAGGGTCACTTAGAGGCTGCCATGACCCACACCATTGAAAACTCATGTGAACTTTGGCATAGTAGGTTAGCCCACATCAACTACAAGGCACTACCATACATATGCAAAGAGGTGACAGATTTACCAGAACTCAAAGGGGACGATAAAGGCATATGCAATGGATGTGCACAAGGGAAGAATATAAAGAACCCATTTTCGAAGACGGACATAAAGGCAGAAGGCGTCTTAGAACTCATCCATTTAGATGTGTGTGGCCCAATGCCATCATACTCCATTAGCGGGTATGTATATTATGTATCATTCATTGATGATTATTTTCATAAAACTTGGATATATTTCTTGAACAATAAAGATGAAGTGTTCAGTAAGTTCAAGGAATTCAAATCCTTGATAGAGAACCTTTCTGAAAGAAATATCAAGATACTTAGATCAGATAATGGAGGAGAATATACCTCAAAAAAGTTTGTGAAATTCTGCAAAGATGTTGGGATCAAGAGGGAACTCACTACTCCTTATAATCCCCAACAAAATGGTGTAGGCAGATGAAAGAACAAAACCATAATGCATTTGTGGGAACTATGATACATGATCAAGATCTTCCTATGTTGTTCTTATGGGAAGAATCATCAATGAGTTGTTTATGTCTGAGAACCGATTATCCCACTTAGTGCACTTGGGCTGAACCTTAGAAAGACATGTTTTGAGAGAAAGAAGCCAAGGTAAGCCATCTCAAAATATTTGGTTGTCAATGTTTATTCATATACACCTAAAGAAAGAGAAAAAGCTAGACCCTTAGAAGTGAAAGAGAATATTTGTGGGAATCTTGTGTGGGGTCTACAAGGCCTTCACCAATCTATACCGAGGTCAACATCACATGTCGAGATAAGTAGGAACTGGCCTTTGATGAATATGCAATGCTCAAGAAATCTAAACTATGCTATCTTGAAGAGGTATATGAAGAGGAACCGTAATCCCCAATCTGCAATGAGGGAGGGTTCTAGAGGCTGAGAACTTAATTGTGTAACTTTTCCTAATGAGAACATATAGAAGACCGTGCTGAGATTGAAGAAACTCCCGAGATGATGATCCTCCATAAAATAAATCTAGCTTGGGCTAGAGAGCTATTCAACAGTGAAGTATAGTGTTCCCCAAGGAACTGCGAGACAAGTGAAAAGATTGAAATCCATTCTTCGGTTATATGGCTTTGATGTGTGATCATCTACGAGGAGCCTCTGCTTTGAAGCCGACCAGGAGGAAAGAGATGGGAAAATGTCTTGTTTGTGAGAATGCCAATCCACCATAATAGAATAAAGAACGAAGTATGGGAATAGTTTCCAGATCGAAGAATAAAGATGTAGTATCCCTCTAGATGGCTCTTCAAAATAAAACATGTTCTTGATGGAATTTTGAGAAGTACATAAAACAAGGTTTTCACTTGTGTAATGCCGAGAAGGAGGCATTGACTATGAAGAGACATTCTCTCTTGTGGCTAGATACATGATGAGAACCATCATATCTGTTGCAACTAAGATGAAGTGGAAGATACACCATATGGGCCGGTAGAACAACTTTCCTAAGCGGTGTTATCGAAGAGGAAATGCTGTATGAGCCTCAAATTTGATGTTGAAGATAGAATTCATGTCACGGAGATTGAACAAAATATCTGATTGAAGCAAGCTCCTAGATCTTGGTATGGGCGTATAGACAATTTCTTGATGAACTTAGGCTTTACCAAGAGTAAAGAGGACTCAAATCTCTACTTCAAAATCATGAATAATGAGGCAATCTTCTTTATATATGGATGACTTATTCTTAGCTGGAGAAAAAAATCTCATCACAAAATGTAGAAAGAGACTTTCCTCAGAATTTGGGGAAATGAACTAGCAGCTAATGCATTATTTCATAGGTCTTGGTATGTAAGAGTCTTGAGAGGATCTTCCTTAACCAAGAGTACACAGTCGAAATCTTGAAAGAGATTAGACATGTTGGAATACAAACCCATGAATACACCCATGGAATGAAGTTGAAAGATGTTAGTCGATACTTTGTTAGAATTGATTGATGCCACAATATATAGACATATCATTGGATCAGCGTGTACATGGCGATACAAGACCAACCATTTTTTCCATGAACACCTTAATTAGGTTTAAAATTTGGGAACCCGATTTTGTTCACCTAAATGGTACAAGCGATGTGATGAGGTACCTTAAATGTACAATAGACTATGGTCTAAATATGATGGAGACCATGATTTCAAATTGAGTGGATATAATGACACAGATTGGGTAGGAAGTGTTTACGACAGGAAAAGCACTTCGAGAATGTTGTCTTAGTTTGGGATCAACCATGATCTCTTGGTAGATTAGGAAGCAATCCAACATTGCTATATGTATAGCGGAAGCATAATACATTCTTGCATGTTATACCTTCAAAATCTATATGGATTCAAAATTTGTTGACCGACCTATTTGACTTAGAGATGAGAAGAAACGCCGTTCTATATGATAACGAGGCATAAATATGACATAGAATCCTGTATTCCATTACAGTTTGAAGCATATAGATATCCATTATCATTACATACATGAAATGGTACAGAGAGACATAAATCTCTAGTACATTAGCAAGGATGAACATGTCGTTGACGTGTTGATAGCTATCTCGTGTGAGAAGTTTAGGCATGGAATAAGCTTGGAATAGTCCGAAAAGGACCTTCCTCAAAAGGGAGAGTAGTTGCTATGATACTATTCCCACTTCCGACCTTATGGTTGTGACATAAAGAAAGATGATGTGTTTGTTCCTTTCTTCTTACCTAGTTTTCAGACGTAAAACAATATGAGATGTGTTCCTTGCTTCTAAGCTTGGTTGTTGTATGTCAAAAACAAGATGAGATGTGTTCCTTGCTTCTGACCTAGTTGTCCAAAGCGTAAAGCGAGATGAGATATTCCTTACTTTTGACCTAGTTGTGGGGAGCGCAAAGAAAGAAAGAAGATGTTCCTTTCTTACGTGAACTATTTGTGGGGCCATTAAAAGCAAGATGAGATGTTCCTTACGACCTAGTTGTCGGGCATTAAGAAAAAAGAGATGTTCCTTTCTTCTGACTTAGTTGTCATATGTAAAGAAAGATTATATGATGAGACTAGGCTGGGAGATTCCAGTTGGATAGCTATGACATAAATCCAATCATGTATCCTGCTTTAGCGAATGGTTGCTTGATGTACTTGAGACGAGTATCTTGAATCCATCTTGAGTGTTGTGACATAAAAGAAAGAGCGATGAGATGGGAACAAATGCGACTTCTAGCTTGACAACTGTGATGTAAAGATAGTCTTATATTATGATAGGCCAGCCTTGTGCTATGATGATGATGATGTATCATTTTTACACTAATACATATTGATCGCGGATATTGATGGCATTCCTTTGAGAATGACCATGCTTCCGATGAGAAAACTTTTCGATGATTTATAGATACGTCGGTCGGTGGTCCAATATGATATTGATGATGTTGTCCTTTCACCCACTTGATGTTGTTGATGATGTTTTCCTCTCTCGCATGATGTTGCTGAAGAATACCCTTCTTGTTAAGGAAGTGTTGAAATAATGTAACAACACGCAAAAGAGTGTTCTTATTATTATTGATATATTATTCACAGGATCAATCCCCATTGGATTGATCATGTGGGATATTAATAGGACCAAATCCCCTTTTGAGATTGGTCAAAAAAGACAGTGTAATAGGAAGAATAAGAATTCATCCCTAACAGATATTAAATAGGCCCAAAAATATGTAAAGGTGGTTTTACCCACCCGAGTTTGAGAAGTCACCCCTACTAGTGAAGAGACACTTCACCGTTGAAAGACTTGTATAAAAATAAAGGAGGCTAGTGCCTCATTGGAACACAACTCACTTGCTCATTTTGAGAGATAAGTTCAGATCTACTCACAGAGAGAAAGGAGAGAGAGTGGCACATATGCAGGAAGGACTTTATGTATTAGCTTAAGACATCTCTTGGCATTCTATTAGCTATCTATAGTAAGGAAGTTTTGTTGGGTTTTCTTTCCCTAAGAAGGGTTTTCGAGGATAAATGTCATGTCTCTTGTGATTGTGTATTCACAGGTGATCTTGGATTATGCTATTGTTATCTAATGAAATGAAAACATCTATAATGAAGCTAGAAACATTAACAAGACCCCACATGAATTTTGGCATTTCACCTTCTAGGGTTAGGGTTTTGGATGTCTAGGGTTTTAGCATTCATGAGTAATATCAAAAGGCCTCTAAAGCATCGTGTAATGGTTATAATAAAGGCAGTTAAATGTAACCACATATCTTCTCATAGATAGATACCACCATTCGAGCAAGAAGTTTTGGAGTTAGGTTTTACAGGTTCATCCTATTTCATTATTTAATAGAAGATATTGATAAGTTGGAGACTTGGGTTATTCTTCATATACATTTGTATTATATTAATTTGTTAATAAGTTAGTTCCACTCCTAAATGCGGATCGATTGGTATTGAAAGTGCTCTTGATTTATGTTTCTTCATCCATGTCCTCAACAAGATTTGGGTTTGAAATTTGGGACTTGAACCAATCAATCCATTATAGTATCGAATGCACTGATCTCGACAACAACCATGGGAGATGAAAATTAAGATGATGGAGGAGGAGACCCTATTAAAATGTTTCTCAAGGAATCCCTCGTTGTGACAAAGCAATAGAATGATGGACAACTTCACCTGTGAGATCCTTGACGACTACCGCAGAAACATCTTCATAAAGCGACCACTCTGCAACCTTCAAAGGTACAAAAGTAATTTGTTGATATTCAAAATTATTTGAAGGGCCGATAGATGCATGTTGTAGATAAATGGTTGAATTTGCTTAAAGGATATTTTTGGTCCACAATTTTTACGATAGGGAAAGATCACTTTTGCAATCCTTGGGTCATTCCCCATGTTAAGACTAGTGGGATGCCTATAGAGAAAGGGTCATGGAGGAATCTACAACTTTTGTGTGGCCCCTACATGGGATTCCTCAGGGATGCCATTAAAGAAAAATACTACCACGTTGGAATCTACGAGGACAGTGCATGAGATGGACCACCCTACTTCAAGAAAGGGACTGAACAATATCATATTTCATCAATATTTTCCATCACCTACACACAAAATTAATTATCAAAGACTTTTAGCATCATATGGTGCTCAAATATCATGTTTGTTTGCATAGATACATTCAAACTATGAAATGGAGTTCTAGACATCTCATTAGGCATGACTTATAGATATGATGTCAAGATCGAGAGGTAGAAATTTAAGTAGAAAGGGAGAGAGTTCGGATCTGCAAAATCCTCATAGCCGGCAGGCGAAATGCATCCAAACCCACATAAAAAGGGACCAAGTTGATATGGAAACCCTTAGGACAACTTTGTCCAAGATACAACACAAGAAGGGAAATGAGAAGATGAATAAGGACATAGGAAAATGGTGTGAGTCCCATAAAAGTTCTTGGCACAACACTGAATAATTTCTCTTCAAGCAATCCCTTGTGGTTGAGATGAAGGCCTGATCAAAGGTTGATTCTGATTTTGAGTCAAATTCTGAAGGAGTGAAGTAGATTATAGATGTTGAACCCCGTGACCACTTTTTTCTACCACAAGAAGTCTGAACAAGCGAGGCGAGAAGAACTAGAGGAAGGGGGAACACCTCTTTCGAAGATGTGTGGGTCAGAGACTCAACTTCCATTCATTATGCGATGGTAGTGGGAGAACTTTGATTTCAAAAGAGGTCATCACATGATTAGAACTGCCAATGACACCACCTACATCCCTACACCATCGATTGGCTTCACAAAGGAAGAGATATATTTAGATGTCCATTAATCTTGGCATCACCACAACAATATCAAGCCTTTCAAAAGGATGAGGTATTGTGTGTCTTCTCCCCTTGAAGTTTGTGATATTATTTTGGGACAACCATATTTGTGGAAACATCATGTTGTGTATGATCTAGACCCCACAATGTTATTAATTTATGTAGACAACCACGATCCCAAGGTAGCACCACCTCACGCTATTTGCTGTATCGTTAAGAAATGTAGTAAGGTCATTTCATGAACTTCAAGGAAGTTCATCTTATTTGATCCATTCTCATTAGAAGTAGAAGATTAAGCTGCCACATCATTGGCCTTTACATAATCTCTTTACCTTGAGAAAGAAAGTGGATGGGATCATGTGGAAGAATATAGACATCTTCTCCTCACCTATAGAGTACCAACAAACTGCGAGAAGTCAAGTGTCAATTGATCTGACCCCAACACACCTCACCTAATGGACCAATATATCGGTGCTTGTTGATGGAAAATGATGAAATCGGGTATCGCCTCTAAGGAGTTCAAAGGGGCACATCGGGACAACTCCTTCCCTTCTTGAGCCCGTTATTAGTCTTGAAGAAGGATAGGACTTAGAAGCTTTTCATTGTTGATCTGAGTTCCCTTGCGGAAGCCCGATTGTATTGGTGCAGAAGAAGGATAGGACTTGGAAACTTTTCATTGATTACAGATCCTTAAACAAAATCACATTCAGGAACCGCTAGCCCATTCCCAGGATTGATAACCTTCTTGCCCAACTCAAGGGGGGAAATTTCTTCAACAATATTTACCCAAAGTCTGTATACCACCATGTTCCCATCGAACCAACTGATGTATGGAAGAAAACCTTCAAGTATAAACAAGGTCTCTCTGAATGGCTAGTCATGCTATCTAGCTTAACAAATGCACCAATCACTTTCATGATATTGATGGATGATGTATTGAGACCCTTCACCAACTCCTTTGTGGTAGTATATTTGGATGACACCCTCATCTTCAATAGAACATGGGAGGAGAACATGCATCATATTCAACAGGTTTTGAGCACTCTACGAGAGTACAAGATTTATGCCGACTTGGAAAAGTGTTCTTTTGGCATGAACATGGTCCAATACTTGGGATACATTGTTGATGAACATGGGGTACATATTGATCCAACTAATATCCAATTCATTCGTGACAGGCCAGCCCCAACCACACTGACCGAGCTTTGGAGATTTTTGGGACTAGCCAACTTCTATTGACGGTTCAATTTGGGATTCTCCCATATCGCATGGGCCCTCAGTCAGGTGACCAAGGGTGGTGGTAGGGCCAATTTGGTGTGGGGGAAGGAGAAACAACCAACATTCAATGATCTAAAGCATCGCTTGTGCTCATCTCTAGTACTCACCTTGCCTAATCTGCAACAACCATTCAAGGCTGAGATTGATGCATCTGACTATGTTGTGGGCTGAGTTCTCACTCAACATGGGAATCTGGTGGCATACCATAGTGTGACACTCTTTGATACTGTTCGGAAATACCCCACCTATGAAAAGGAAATATATTCCATTGTACAAGCCTTTCGTCAATGGAAACATTACATTTTGTGGAAAGAGATGATCATACAAACTTATCAC
>SNQJ01S0071021.1:0-21328 GCA_010110895.2 Picea sitchensis
TTGTTTTGGTATGCCACAAATTTGATTAGAGACTTCAATAAAGTTTGTTTTTCTTTTTTGAATATGATTGCATAGATTAAGTAAAACTTTTGGAAGTGGAGGAGCATGCCTCCAATAAGTTGGTTTTTGTAGGAGTAGTGATCGAATGAGGAGTAGGCATCATGATAGGTGTAGATCAATCTTTAGGAGATACATATATTTGAACTTCTAAGGAGTAGGAATCGTGATCGGTGTAGGTCAATCTATAGGAAACTTCTGCATACAATATTTAGAAAACAAAAGAGTGGGAGACATAGAGAGAAAGAACATTTGGGGAAAAATGAACTCCTTGAGCTCTTAATTTCTTGTTATATTTATATTAAAAATACTTCAATTAGATTTGACCGAGTCACACACATTAAGACCCATTTATTTAAGTCTTGAGCTCACCACTACATTCCAATAATCACAATACTAAATGACATAAATAAGAATAATAATAATAAAAAAGACAACTACAGTAATATCAAATATTTGAACTTCTTCCTAGATAAAATGAAACTAGGTACAATAATTGTAGTGAGAAAGCAAGTAATTTTTAGAAGTATAAGGGCCACGTATCCACGGACTGTGAGTTGGCCGCGGGTGGCCATCCCTGTGGCCAATATGTGGGAGTGCCCACGGCTTGGCCATAGGGCTGGCCACCCGCGACGAACTCACAGTCCAACAGGGGCCAAAATAATATAAAAACTACAAATTTCAAATGTAAATTAAAATTCAACCATACATTTTAAAAATTATTACTAAAAATATATTCTACTGGACTGTGAATGTGAGTTGGCTACGGGAGACCAGCCCTGTGGCAAAGCTGTGGGAATTCCCATGGCTTGGCCACAGGGCTGGCCACCCGCGGCCAACTCACAGTCCAACAGGGGCCCAAATAATATAAACACTACAAAAACAAATGTAAATTACAATTCAACCATACATTTTAAAAATTATTACTAAAAATATATTCTACTGGACTGTGACTGTGAGTTGGCTATGGGTGGCCAGCCCTGTGGCACACCCACGGCTTGGCCACAGGGCTGGCCACCCGCGGCCAACTCATAGTCCAACAGGGGCCCAAATAATATAAACACTACAAAAACAAATGTAAATTACAATTCAACCATACATTTTAAAAATTATTACTAAAAATATATTCTACTGGACTGTGACTGTGAGTTGGCTATGGGTGGCCAGCCTTGTGGACAAGCCATTGGCACGCCCATGGCTTGGCCACAGGGCTGGCCACCC
This sequence comes from Picea sitchensis, assembly GCA_010110895.2. Taxonomy (NCBI): domain Eukaryota; kingdom Viridiplantae; phylum Streptophyta; class Pinopsida; order Pinales; family Pinaceae; genus Picea; species Picea sitchensis. The sequence continues at coordinate 1,279 of SNQJ01S0071021.1, forward strand.
GCAGCCAACTCACAGTCCAACAGGGGCCCAAATAATATAAACACTTCAAAAACAAATGTAAATTACAATTCAACCATACATTTTAAAAATTATTACTAAAAATATATTCTACTGGACTGTGACTGTGAGTTGGCCGCGGGTGGCCAAATCACAGTCCAACAGGGGCCCAAATAATATAAACACTACAAATTACAATTGTAAATTACATTTCAACCATACATTTAAAAAATTATTATTGAAAATATATTCTACAATTTAGAAAATTACCTGCTGCTCGGCGTGTCCACGCTCACAAACGCAACCATGACCACTGCGCTCATGACCTCATGATGACCTCATGATGACCTCACAAGGGCAACCACCTCACAGATGACCTCATGACCTCACGACCTCTGCTCTCATGAAACGACAACAAATTTTGTAAAATGTTACAACATCGATGTGTGGTTGATATATAAACAATCTTTCGGCCGAAGATTGTTCGGCCGAACTATCTTTTGGCTGAAAAATAGTTCGGCTGAAAGATGATTGCCGGAAAGAAAATATCCGGCTGAATAAATTTGTACATGCAAATCGAGGGTGCGGTTATTGCACCGTTCGATTTGACGTTTCTTTTTTCGGCTGAAAAATAGTTCGGCCGAAAACAATATCTTTCGACCGAAAAATAATATGAGTTCGGCCGAAAAAATGTTTTTCGGAATTTTGGAGACCTGATTGTCATGAAAGTGTAACCCACCTCCGTGATTTCACCCCTGTATTTTTTTTAATGATGCAAGGGAGTCAACCTAGATGCATCCTCACTAATTTCCTTCCATTTTTGGTGTCTTAAGAATACCTACCTATCTTAGATAGGTACATGGTACTCTTAACATGCCAAAACACAAGGAACCAACGAGGGAAATTTGTTTTTATATTAATGTAAGAGATGGATGAAGGAGATTAATCAATGCTAATAAGCAGTGCCTTCCTCACTGTGTTATATTATTGTGCAGGATGTTGTGAGATGTTAGATTTAGGGTGCAATGTAAGAATACCTACCTATCTTAGATACCTATTCTGGGTACCTTAGGATATTGACTCTTGAATCTTAAGGTGTTTTTCAAGACAAATCGATGGATCATTTTTCTTCATTTCAACATGAGATAGACTTTGTCTTGGGAGGATTTATCCTGGGTTTGGTTGAGCATGATATTGCCCCTGTTCTGGGAAGAATTTTTCGTCTGCGTGCGTTACAACCGGTCATTATCCGACATGGTCGGAGCTTGGGGTTTCTAGTTGGGGTTGCCATTGGAAACATTCCTTGGTATCTCCGATCGACTCTTAGGTTCTCCTTTTCTTTTGTTTAATGCCTTATGGTTGTGGTGTTGTTCTTTTTACTTTATGCATCCTTCACTTTCACTACATTTTGTTATGAATTGGGTTTCGTGGTAGTGGAGGGAATTTTTCTGTCAACTTTAGTAGTTTCATGGTTTGGCCACGGGGAATATCTATGGAACCCTATGTGAAAGATTTCAAAAAAATTCTCAGACACCAYAAGGAATTCACCTAGGCCAATAATTCGACTCTCCAACAGTGAATGGCCAAATTCATGGAATTCGAGGAAATAATGGTTGGGTTAACTCGAAGAATGAAGGAAACATATGTTGTTTTTTAGGAAGATCTAATTGCTTTGTACCACWGAATGGATGAGATACAGATGAGATGGAAGCAACCACTCAACATCTTAGAGTTCAAGCCCTTCTGTAGTGTTCAATTTCATATTATGTCAACCCTAGTAGACTCTCTCCTCCTAATGTTGATGCTGGGAATGATTCATGGAATTCAGACCATGGTATAGCTCCAATGGATACAAAAGACACGCCTTTGCATATTTCAAGGGCCTTTGATGTTCATGATTTTGCCTCTAATATGTAGTCCATGTTTTTTTAAATTTTGTGGTGCTTAGGACAATTTTATAAAATGTTACCAATCTTAAAGATCATGGGAAATTCCCTATAGTGATGATAAATTTTGTTGTCTCTATACAAGTTATTACAAGTTTCAGGCTTTATGCCCTACTATAGAGACTATTTTTACTATTGTTCGCTTAGGCGCAACCCTTTTAATATAATTTCAGTTCAACCTCTATTAAAAAAAAAATACTCGGAATCCTCAATTGGAAAGTCCTCTACTTTCTATAGGTGTTATTTTTGAAATATGCTCTATTTTGAAGAAGCCAAAAAATTCAGAGATTGTACTTGTTTCTAGCTTCGACACAACACATCTTTTTATATATATTACAAATTCAGTTCTAATTAAGAAAAAAAACATCCCATTTTCACCAACTCAATAAGTTGAAGCCTTCTAACATCTCCTAATATCACCTAGACATTGTTGTATGCAAAGATTTTGTTGTATAGTGTCTCAATACTTAAAAATATTTTGAGGATGATTTTTCAATATATTAAGGATGTTTTATTAGTATTTTGATTATGGAGTATCCACCACTTATCAAAAGGTATGGTAACAAATATTACTTTGACTTAACTATCATGATAACTTCTATTGAACAATAACACCCTTATAAATGCACACCTGTAACACCTATGGAAAGACAGGTAAGTGTGTGCCCAAAACTTGTGCGCTCAACCACAATGGAACCACCAAACGAACATGTGAGGAGGGCACCATATCCACCCAAGAGACAAAGCGAACTTATAGAGGTGCACTCGATCACCTTGGGTGCGCGTCGTGCCAAGGAGACCACACCAAGATAACTTGAATGAAATGTCAGGCCAAGAGATGGGTTGAGGAGCAAACACGAAGGGACTTGGGCACCCAAAAGAAAACCCGAAGAAGTTGACTAAAGGTACGCTTGGGCGAGTTGGCCGACTCACCCAAGGGACACACACCCATCGATAAGGTCGACCTAAGAAAATTAAAGGTTGTGTCTCATTGGGGTGAAAGGATACGCTCGTTGGGCATCCATATAAGCCAAAATGAGGGCACCATTTCAAAGACATCAAGTTGGATGAAAAGAACATGTCTGAACTCAGCGAAGGAGAAAGGTGAGCAAGGTAGGGAACCACAAACACCAAAAAGATGAAGCATGAAGCGGACAAACTCTTTGTGTCTTTCAACTGAGGTGACGAAGGAAGAGTTCCCAAAGGTAGGTAGCCTAGTAAGAGCTATTTGGTTGTTGCAACAAGTTTTTTTTAACAGAGAAAGGCTCCCTGTAAATTCTTTCTTTGTGTGGAATGAGTTTATCTTGACCGACTGAAGTTTCTGTTTATCAATATTTTGGGTGTTAGGCCAGTTTTTTTGCCGGCACATATTTTTCATTTACACTTTTGTATGGATGATGTTGTTTACTGTTGGGTTAAGTAAGTAAATGAAACACACACATAACTAAAGTAAGAAACAAATACTAAGTGAAGACATAGCTTGAGTCAAGTACTTCGGTTTAGCCTTGCCACCAAATGAAAAGTGTCAATGTCCTACATCGTTGAGGATGTTGGGCATCAACAACCCAACCAAGGTCCCAAGATCATGACAAGTGGTATCAGAGCTAGACACGAAGACAAAGTCGATCGATCGTTGGGTGGAATCCATTGCAGTGAGTCAGGAGAATGGAAAGGTTGGGGTCACCACGAATTTGTTTGTCTCGCACATGTATACAAGGTCAGTGAACAAGTAATGATGGAAGACCATAGTAGGTTGTGGATAGATGGGGTGCTCAAACACAACCTAAGAAGAAGTTTGAGAGTGCTTCCTTATAGAAGAGATGAGTTGGGAAAAAGAAAATGTAATCTGGTGGAAGTTGCGAATGTAAGAGGTTGGTGAACTACAAAAGTTGTTGTTATTCATTTGATACAACACATAAGGAATGGGAAGATTTGTTAGGAAAAAAATGAACCAATGCATTGGATAGCCAAGGAAATAGCATGCATCATTTGTGTTTCATTGACATGATCATTAACGAAAAGCCAGTTCAAGCACTTGTTGACACATGTGCTTCACATAACTTTCTGCGGGAAGAGTTGGCTAAGGAGCTCAGTTTCAAAGTCACAATGAGTAAAATTGAAGTGAAAGCAGTGGATTTTGAGGAAAAGAAGGCAATGATAGTTTCCTCACTGGTCCAATATGTGCAGTTGGACGAATGAAAAAACGTGCAAACTTTACAGTGTTGTTGATGGGCGATTTTGAAGTCATCTTGGGGAAAAATTTCTTTAAAAGGAACAAGGTTGTTCTGGTGCCATGGCTAGACAAGTTGGTTATAGTGAATGAATGAAAGACATGGGTTGTGCACACAATAGCATGGAATCCTAAGTGTGGAGTGCAAATGATCTCTGGATTGAGCATGAAGAGAGCAGTGAGACGATCCGGTTCGTAGATTTATGTTGTGGTCATTGGGAAGATTGAGGAAGATGATGGAGTGGGGACGCCTATTCCACTAAAACTATCCAAACTATTGGATAGGTTTGGGGATTGGATATTGGACAATTTTCCTAAGATGCTCCCACCAAGGCGTACCATTGACCACGAAATTGAGCTAGATCTGGGGCTGCAACCACCCACTAGAGCTCCTTACCGATTGTCTGGACTAGAGTTAGAAGAATTGAAGAAACAATTAACATAGTTGATTGATTCATGCTTCATTCAACCTTCTAGGTCCCCATACGGTGCCCCATTCCTCTTTCAAAAGAAGAAGGACATGATAAAAATAAGGATGTGCCTCAAATATAGGGCGTTGAACAATAAAACTATGAAGAATAGATATCCTTTGCCGCTAGCTGCAGACTGTTTTGACAAGATAGCCAAAACCAAGGTGTTTTCAAAATTGGACTTAAGACATGGCTATTAGCAGTTTCTGATAACGGAGGGAGACGAACATAACACAACGATGGTGCCATGATACAAAATAATTGAGTTCTCGGTGATGTCGTTTGGTTTGTGCAATGCCCAAACCACTTTCTGCACATGAATGAATGACGTGCTCAGGCCATTCTTAGACAAGTTTGTGGTGGTGTACTTAGACAATATTGTTGTGTTAGAGAGAGTATGGATGAGCACACAAACAAATTGGAGGAAGTATTTGAGGCATCGAAAAAGCATTAGTTGTTCTTAAAAAATCCCAAGTGCATTTTTGGGCAGACCAAAATACCCTTTCTTGGCCACTAGGTGGGACAAGGAATCATTTGCATGGACCCAATGAAGATTGTTGCAATTGTATATTGGGAGGATCTACGTAGAGTGCATGATGTGAGGGTCTTCCTTGGACTGGATAACTACTACCGAATATTCATAGAAGTCTATTCCAAGATCGCTACACCACTAACAAATTTTCTCCAGAATGAAAGAACTTGGAATTGGACGAAAAAGATCAAGGCTGCATTCACAGAGTTGAAATGCATAATTGTCTGTGCCCTGATGTTGAAGCTTCTAGACTTTGAGTAATCATTTGAAGTGAAAACATACGCCTCACTAGAATTTCCCATAGGAGGAGTTTTGATGAAGGATTGGCACCTCGTGGCTTTTGAGAGAAGAAAGATACATGATCGTGAACGAAAGTATCTGGTCCATGAGAAGGAAATGACCATTGTTGTGCACTATCTACAAGTATGGAGGCACTACTTGTTGGGTAGGCCCTTCATGGTCAATATGGATGATGTAGCGATGAGTTACTTTGAAACACAACCCAAGTTGTCCCTCAAGTATGCATGCTGGAAGGAATTGTTGGCCAAATTGTACATGAACATTGAGTATAGGACAAGAAAACTCAATGCTGTCGTCAATGCCTTGAGTAGGAAGGCTCAAATGGCCACACTTGAGGAAGATGAATCACCTACTACGACAGATGGGATCTAGATTCGTGTGTTGGCAGAGTTGGGAGAAAATATTAAGGAAGGACTGCAGGTTGATCCAACAACGAAGAGCATTATGAAGTATGTATAGGAGGGGAAGACAAGGAGGTTCTTTATTCATGACAAGCTCTCGTACTTTGTTGGGAACCTCTACATTCCTAAGTCAATTCGTCTCCGAAATGAGCTCTTGAAGGAATGTCATGACTCACCCTGGCCTAGACACCTAGGACAACAAAGAACACTAGCATTGTTGGAGAGACGGTACTTCTGGGAGCATATGAAGCAAGATGTAGAAGACTATGTCCAGAATTTTCTTGTTTGTCAACAAGACAAGGATGACACCAATATGCAAGCATGTCTGTTGCATTCTTTGCCGATTCCAAAAAAAATATGGGCAAGTGTTTCTATGGACTTCATCACCCAACTTTTGATAGCACAAGGGTACAATGGGATCATGGTCATGGTTGATCGTTTTTCCAAGTATGCGGTTTTCATTCCGATGAAGACAACTTGTGGGGCACAAGATGTGGCACATATGTTTTTCAAACATGCAGTGAAGTATTGGGGTCTTCCACCGAACATTGTTTTGGATAGGGACACAAGGTTCATTGGGAAGTTTTAGAAAAGATTGTCCAAACTTGTCAGAATGAAGTTGTTGATGAGCTCCAACTTTGATCCGCAGATATATGGATAGACATAATGAATCAATGGAATTTTGCAGGATTACTTGTGGCACCATGTGAGGATGGATCAAACGAACTTTCCATATTTTTTGGATGTGACAAAATTTAGTTATAACTTGCAGAAGAGTTCCACAACGGGCTACAATCCATTCAAATTGACGAATGGAAAACAACCCATCACTCCACACATGGTGATGCAAGGATACTATGGGACAAAAACATTAGCATAAGGCTTCATGACAAATTGGGAGGATCGGTTGGAGTTGGATCGTGCACATTTGACGGGTGCGAAATAAATGATGAAACATTGGGAAGATCAAGAGAGACATGATGTGCAACTAAATGTAGGAGATCAAGTCTTCATCAGGCTAGGAAGGAACCAATTCATGCCACCAACGAGGATGTCTCCATCAATGGTGTAGAGTTTTGAAGGTCCCTTCAAGATACTTGAGAAGATTGGAGAAGTCACTTACAAGTTGGAGCTCCTGTTTCACATGAGATCACATCATCCCGTTTTTCACATTACTTAGCTAAAGCCATGTCGAATGGATGCGGATGACCCGAACAAAACCAATCCCACTTGCGGTCTAGCAATGATTTCCGATCGACTAGAGTTTGAGGCTGATGAGATCTTGGCATACAAGATGACATGAATTGAAAAGAATCGTCAATATGAGTATTTCGTTTATTGGAAGGGAGGATCTTAAGAAGATGGTTGTTGGGAAAGGGAAGATGCACTATGGATATGGAAGCACAAGATCTGCGAGTTCCAGGTGAAGCATAAGGGAGCTCTGGAACATGGATTAACGAGGTTAGAAATGACTTCAGGCCAGGGGGGGTGTAACATCTCTGACAAGATGGGTGAGTGCGCGCCCAAAACTCGTGCGCTCAACCGCAGTGGAACCACCGAATGGATGAGCGAGGAGGACGCTCGATCCACCCAAGAGACGAAGTGAATTTATAGAGGTGTGATTGGTCACCTTGGGTGCGCATCGTGCCAAGGGGAGCACGCCAAGATAACTTGCACCAAACGCCAAGTGAAGAGGCGGGTTGAAAAATGAACGCGAAGGGACTTGGGCACCCAAAACTGAAAATGAAGAAGTTGGCTAAAGGCACCGAACTGTAAGCACCGAGAAGATGAAGCATGAAGGGGACAAACTCTTTGGGTCTTTCAATTGAGGTGAAAAAGGAAGAGTGCCCAAGGGCAGCTCGTCGATTTTTTTTTTTTTGGATGTTGCAACAAGTTCTTTGTAATTGAGCAAGGCTCCTTGTAAACTCTTTCTTTGTGTGGCATGAGTTTAGCTTGACACAATTCAATTTCTATTTATCAATATTTTGGGTGTTAGGCTGGTTTGGCCGCCCACAAATATCTTTCGTTTATACTTGTGTATGGATGTTGTTCTTTACTATTGTGTTAACTAAGTAAACTAAACACACACACAACTAAAGTAAGAAACACAGACTAAGTGAAGGTGTAGCCTGGGTCAAATACTTCGGTTTGGCCTTGCTGCCGAATGAAAAGCGCCAATGCTGCATGTCGCTGAAGATGTTGGGCGTCCACAAACCAATTGAGGTCCCCAACACCGTGACAACACCAATAATAATTAAAAAAATAGATACCAACTCTTTATTTCTATACACACTAAAACTCAATTTTATAATATTAATGATTTATATTATTTTTAATTAAAAAAAATACAATACAAAATATTAAATAAAATCGATTTATGTTTAATTTTTAAAAGTTAAATGAGCGAACCAATATCTCACTTACACAATGTCCTCCCACACTCATACTTAAATATGATATCAAAATAATAATAAACACGTGAATAAAAAACCCATGTGTATAAATAAAGTATAAATGTGTTCCATAAGTAAAATTCAACGATTGGAATAAGATGCAGGAATGAAAAAACCCATGTGTATAAATACAATGGAATTTGTTGAATTTGGAAGCTTCATGATGGCCCTAAGGTGGCTAGCATAAACTTTAACTTAAAACGGTCTTCAAAATTTTATTTCTATGAAAATTTACAAAGTAAAAATTCAGGTTCGGTTTGATTCGATGTGTGTTAAAACTGGAGAATTTGGGACCACAAAACCTCTTGGACAGTGTCAGATTTTGACCTGTCACTTTGATTTAAAAATAGTCGTAGTCTAAATATTCTACAAAATTATTTTTTTAGGTGATATTTTTAGGGGACATTTGCCCAAAATCTGATGAGAAATTGTTAGATTTGTAGATTTGAGTGATTATTGTTAAAATTAATGCAGTTGCAAGAGCCATTCTTTGAAGGATGACAAAGACCCTAGCTGAGATCTAGGGCCCCAATACACTCCTGGGGTTCTTGGTCTGCGACCAAGTAGTTAGAGCCATGGCAAAAGACCCTAGTGAGGGCCCCTAGATTATTGTTGGGGTTCTTGGTCAAAGACCAAGTAGTAAGTCCCTAAATGTGTTCTAGGGCCCTTGTATGTGTTCTAGGGAATCCTTTCTTGGTGCTTGGATTGATATTTGGTTGTGTACCTTGGTGGTTGATAATATAAGTCCCTAGATGTGTTCTAGGGCCTGTGGATTTGTTCTAGAGAATCCTTGCTCGGTGCCTGGATTGATCCTTGGTTTTGTACCTTGGTGGTTGTTGATATAAGTCCCTATATGTGTTCTAGGGCCTCTGGATGTGATCAAGGGAATCCTTTCTTAATGCTTGGGTTGATCCTTGGTCTTGTACCTTGGTGGATAAGACCCTAGTTGTAATTTAGGGCCCCCATATGTGTTTTGGGGTATCCTGGCCTGAGACCAGGCAAGTTCTTGGTTAAGTACAAATATGTGATGATGTTTGATCTTCTTATTCTCAATAGGGATGGTCCATGAGACCTAACAGAAGCTACAAAGATGGACATGACCACATCATTGATTTTTCTTCATGTGCTGGGATGATAAAAGCTTATAAATTAATCATGAGACTGATGTGGACAATTTTCCATTGAAGAAGACCCCTTTGAATTTGTCTTGTTGTTTCTCCTTGCTCGAGCCAAGTCCTCTTTAATGGTTATATGGCATTGGTATTTTCTAGTCACCTTGACTTGTTGACTTTCTAATCAATATTTTTATGATTAAAATATTAATTATTTTAATTTGTTTTATTATTGATTTTTTAATTTAGCCCTAAAGTTAGGGTTAGTTTAGGTAACCCTAACCTCTACCTAAAATATAAAAGGATATCACTTACCCTCTCTCTATCTCACTCGTGATTATTCCTCCAAAATTATTCTTGGTCTGAAATTTTGCTGCGGCTCTCTTCTTGTTTCAGTTTGGCTAGGGTATGACCTCTTTGGTTTTTCTCCTCTTTCTATTTAGAGGGTACAAATATCCCTCTTGGAGATTTCTCTTTTCAGTAGAGGGTATGAATATCCCTCTTAGAGATTTCTCTTGCTGATAGAGGGTACGACTATCCCTATTGGATCTTTCCCTTGCTAGTAGAGGGTATGACTATCACTCTTAGAGATTTCTCCTGTTTTTGGAAGGGTGCGGCCACATTGGTCTTGCTGCTTGAGTGTTTGGCCCTCTTTGGTCTCTTTTCTTCTTGGCATAAAGGTGTCACATCCCCTCTTCCTCTCTTCTTTCAACTACCATTTATTTTTGGGTGCCGTACTAGATTGCTGCTGAGTGACATTGATGTTTTGGGGTTGTTGATTAGGATTTTGATGCTGCCTCCTTTTGTTTCCGTTGGTGATTTATATCACAACTGTTGTCTTCCCTTTGTTTTATGTTTGCTTCCTTTATCTAACAACTGGTACACCTACTTTACCTTTGCTATCCTACCTCTAGTTGTTGTTGGGGATTTTTTTATTTAAGACTGTAAGTGTCCTTTTCTCTTGGACTGTGGTGTATTTATTTCAGACTAATATCTATTGGCTGATTGTTTGTTTTTTGATATTTTACCCGAAGTCTTTCTTGGCAAAATTCATCCACAAGTCCTTGATTAGATCTACCTCTTAGGGTTTGATCCATGAGTCCTACAACGTTTCTGAGCATACAAAATGAGGATAACAATATGCTAATCAGGTAATTCTGTTCTTGTTTTTAGCTAAAGTAATATTCAGTTATGTCCTTGTTTTGCTAATAATCAGGTCTATTCCTTGTTCAAGTTAAGTTCATATATAGTTCAGATTTTTTTGGTAATTTTTAGATTCATTGTATAATTTCTGTTATTGGTTAACATCACAATTTGTTTATATTTTGTTGATTCTAAACTACATAGTAAATAAAATTGAAAAGATATATTTGTTTCTAGTTTACCCTCGAAATTTTAACATGGTATCAGAGCTCAGTGCGTGAAAAGAGCTCATTTGTGGCAGACTTTTGAGCATGCATAGATCCACATCTAAGGGCCTATTTTGCAGATCAGTGGTAAGCTTGTTTTATCTTGTTTTCAATATGACTCCATCATTACTCACCTAAGGCACTAGAACTCGACTTGTTTTAAGGCCGATGTAGCCATAGGTCCGAGAAAAAAATGAGGTTATTGAACATCAGGAACAAGATGATTGTAGGAGCTGGTCCAAGCCCTATTTATTTACATTACCAGTAGCAATTTCCAACCCTGTTGTGGGAAATCCAATTGCATATCTAAACCACTCTTGAGACAGAAGAAAGGAAGTCCTTGTGGCAACTATCCAGACTAGATTGAGGATGGCATTTTGGACAAGTGTATAACATAGGCATATCTATAGAAATAAGAAGGAGACCTAATCCTTCTAGAAACTACCCCATCACTAACAACAACCACTACAGGTCAAAGAAAATTGCAGACCTATCCTAACTTCAAACACAAAATCACTCAAAGACTGAGGTAATTCAAGTACAGATCTAAAGCAAGATCTTTGTGGTTAAGGATGGATCTGAAGTGAAAAGGAGACATAATTTAGACCTGACCTATTTTCAGAGGATGTAATGGTATGCTTGATACATGTTTAAGGCTGAGGTATGTCAATAAATTTTTGAGTCAAGTTGAGCATTGTCTTGAGACCATGCTTTAAATATGGATGATGATTTTTTTCAAGTTTGAAGAAATGTCAAAGGCCCCAACATCTCAATATGTACCTGAACCTGGATCGATATATATCCGTGTGGAAGAAGCACGAGTCACCTTGAGTTGCTCCAGAAGAGGACCATGTCATAATAAAATTGGACCTTAGCACATGAATGGGGTGAAGAGGAATGTTGCCTTCTTGATTCCGATAGTAGAACAATAGAACATTGTTGAGTCTACCAACTCTGCAAAAGAACTAAATTCTGTGGAAGAAAAAAAAAAGTCTAGCCTCCATCTCTTTAACAAAATCAAAATACTTAGATTGAATATAATAAGATTGTATGAAGATTGCATTGGTTGTTGTTATGTGAATAAATAAGTGATTTGAAGGTGTACTGATTGCTTTCTTGATTAAAGAGTGCAATGTTATCAGTCTTCTGAACCTCCAGAAAACATTGATCAAGTGGAGCTGTCCCTTTTTCATTTATGATGAAAGACTTAATGAAAACCTTCAAAGAAGAGAATGAAGTTAAACTAACTTAGAAAAAATTGAATACCTTTACCTAAAGCAAGCCTCTTAAGTTAATAGTCTCTCAATACTATGGATGTGATAGATAATTTGGCAGATGGTTTTCTATTGCAGATTCCTTGTTCAAGATTCCTCTATCAAATTTTTGGTACTACAAGAGGGCTTCTTGGTATATTCAAAATTGAGCTTACAGGGGCACAAATACCATATGAGTCAGATCCCCTCCATTATATTGTGTACCCATACACCCCTAATATGTAGTTTATCCCACTTAGGCTCTCTAATGGAAATAACGCCTATAGAACTTGCTGCGAGAAAATTGACTACAATGCATATATATTTTGTCTTCAAAAGGTCCAGAGTGATCATTTTGAAGAATGGAAAGTAACTCTGGTCAAATAAATGAAACCCTACCAAAAGGGGTCAAAGAATAGACAACAAACAAGTGTTACAACAGGCTCAAATAATTACAACGATATGGTCTCTTGAGGATATGGAATTACTTGAACATCAGATACATTTCAAACATCTGCATACACAAAATATGTCCTTGGAAGCTACATATGGTAGATGGATGCAAAGTACAATGTGTGTATTTATCCCAAGCAAGTTGAGGGTAAGTTCAGGTATGCATCATTTGCATTTAATCACTGAAGACAATATGAAGAGTTGTTATTATCTTCCTGTCGTATTTATGGACCGATACTATCAGAATCTCAGTTGTATTTTGGTTATATGACCAAGGAAGCTATGTTCTCAACATATACTTGTTTTAATTGATGTAAGCTAGGTCACTTGCCCCAGTTTGGGAACCCAACAATATGTTGGACCATTATCTTCGCTACAAGAGTCCAACAAGTTCTCATTTGAGTCATTTTTAGGTTGGGTTGTTTTCCTGGTTGAGGAGAAACAACAAGTGATCTTGGTAGTTGGGGTATTTCTCCCTTGATTTTCGAACCCAACACATATTTTTTTTGTCGGGAGTCTTGAAATTATAATTGAGCCATTGTCCTTGGTATGGGAGCTCAATAAGGTTATACATGTAATCCACTATATGTATCTTGTTGTTTTCCAAAGAGACGACTTGGTTAGTGGATAGTGAGGTCACATGACAAAAAGCATAACTTGGAAAAAGTTTGACTCAACTTTTCATATTAACACTTGGTACTGGCATCAAGTATATCTTAAAGAGATATGACACTAGATCAGAGTCAAAGGATCTTGTAGGCACATAGGAAGCCAATTTTCCCATGCAGGGAGGCAGGTATATTATGAGACTCAGAGGGAGTAGGTGTAGTAGTCTTAGTATGTGAGTTTCGGCCATGAGATGTAGCATGAGAAAACATGACCTCAACTACAATGTATGTAGAGGCACTCCCAGAAAGGGAGGTGATACTACTTTCAAAGGGAGAATTTATTGAATCTCTTTCAGAAATAGTGGATGACACTTTGTTCATTGATGTACTTAACGAACACAAGGCCATATATATGTTTTTCCATTGAGTCATTATATGGTTGAGTCGAGACATGTTCAATTGTTTGCGACAAAACATGTGTTGAGGTACCTGAAGGGTAAAATGGACCATGGACTCCGATACAGTTTGGATCGTGAAGGTTATGCATATTCAAATTGGGTCCTTGATGTATCTAGTACACACTAGACCAAACATTTGTTACACAGTGATTTCCCTCAGTCGGTTCATGTGTGAACCAAAACACATTCATATGGTTGCTACTAAGCATATTATCAAACATGTCCGAGGGACTATAGCCTATGGGCTCAAATACACTTCTAGTGGAAATGAAATGATTCATGTCTATAAATATTTAGATTAGATGAGCAGTACAGTGGACTGGAAGAGTACTTCCAGATATTGTTACAGTTTGGGTTCAACTATGATCTCTTGGTCCAACAAGAAGCAGGGCTCCATAGCCCATAACACTGTAAAGGAAGAATACATTGTTGCAAGCACTTCCAGTAGAGAAGCATTGTGGCTCATAAAGCTACTCTCAGATTTTTTCAGTAGTGAGCTGGAACCCATAATAATTCACTCTGAAATCTAGAGTTGTATAAAGCTGTTAGAGATTCTTGTTTTTCATGACAGATCAAAAAACATTGAAATGATATATCACTATGTTCGGGACATAATGAAAAATAGTATTCTCAGTATTAAGTATGATTCCGGCAATAGAACAAACAACATATATTTTGACCAAGCCCCTGTCATTGACAAAGCTTGTGTAGTTTCTGTTAGCACTGATAGTCACCCTTAGACTACTATAGGATAAGCCCAATACCCATCAAAATGTAAAATATAAGTTTGGTTTTGAATAGGTGGATCAACAAGATGGATAAAGAAAGGGAGAGGGCAACAAACTGTAGATCAGTAGTCTACACCAATGGGCAATGGAGTCATAAACATTCTACTCATTAAAGGCACTAAATATTCTCAACAAAAAACAAGATTATATGCTGATAGATGGAAGAATGAAGAAGGTAAACATAAGATAAAATGTTCACTAAACAAATATCCTCTCAGTTTAATAAGTCAACAAATACTTGAATAAAACAATGATTGATGGGAAAAATTACAACAAATCCTCTGTTGCTTAGGGATCCATAAATCATTGGTAGCCTTTGATCCTCAAATTTGCAATAAATTCAAATAAGAAGATATATAAAACAAAATAATTAGAATCTTAAAATCACATCTCTGATGAGTCTCCAATAGCAGTAATGATTGCAATCATAACATCCCCCCAGGCTTACAAATGAACACACACAGGGAAACTGCCTGCTCCTACTCTCTAACCTCTCTTGGATCATGAATCCAACTCCTATACAAGAGATCCTTCCTTCATTAAATAGAAAAAACATCAAAATATCCTTATGAGGTCGAATCCCATGTCTTTCATTGGATTCTAGGCCTTGGAGATAGGTGGCAACAGTAAAAAGAGACAAAAATCCAACAAATTGCTAATTTTCAAGAAATTGTTGGAAGTCTTTAATAAATTGTTTCCAACTCACTGCATGAGGTATTAATGGAGATACAAATTAGGTGAAGGTGTCCATTGACATCTAATTTATCCATGAGAAGTCATTCGAACCCTCCTTGACAGCTGGCAACCTCCCAACAAGGAAAATATCCAATCAACTATGCAAAACCGAGAATTTGCAGCACATTTCACAGTGCACTGGTGTTTTAATTTTTTCTCTCAAAGTACAAACCGGTTCAGGCTGAAATTTGGTCAACAAGTCAACAAGGATATCATCTTCCTCCACAAAAAATTTCAGAGAAACCCACTTCGTCGTTTTGGTTTTATGATCAAATTTGTAACAGTAGCCGCTACATGAAATTCCGTAGCGCATTCCGTAGCGCCCTCCTATAAAACTGCTCTGCAGATTCCATGGCGCCTTTTCTGTGTCTGGATAGGTGTTTCCGTAGTGCTAGGTGCTACAAAATATCTGTGTTTTCTGTGTTATGCAATGAATTCTCAAAAAAAAAAAAAAGTCTTAGTAGATGGACTATGAGCCTGTAAATGCCTCAAGTAGGTGAAAATATAATATTTCCCTGAACACTTCAAAATGCAAGGATGATCACCTTCAAAATTTAGATTCTTTCATTCACTTCATCATCATTTGCAAGGTCATCACCATTTTAATAAGAAAGGCTCTTAAACTTTTCAATGTAGACAGACTTTAGATTTGAAATAACCATTGAAACTGTAAAGGGAAAGAGCCGATGCAGGTTATATGATCGAAGGATAACAATGTTGAGTTTAATGTACAGGTCCACAGTGCCAAACATGAGATTTGCAGCATAATTCGTAGAAGATTCTATAGCATAAACAACAATGGCCAAGAAAGAGATAGGTTCAATGGATTTGATATCAATATTGGATCAATTGTAGTAAAAGAAGTTGAAAATACTGCAGCTAGGAAAGAATCGGTGATAGCAAAGGAAAAAGGGCCAGGTTGGTAATGTGGATCCTCAATTCGCAATTCCCAAGAGGGGAAACACAAGCACAACCTTAATATGATATTCAACAAAGCTCTAAAAACTCAAGGTGTTTCTAGACACCATGGCTTAACAATATATATGCTTCAGATTGTATAGAACCACATGCACCAACTCTAACCTCCAAATCCCCTATGCCAACCAATTTGCAACAGATTCCGCAGCGCCTGTCCGAACTTAGGAGTTTCTGCAATGCCAAACTAGGAGCAAATTTGAAATCTTTGAGAAAACAGTTCGACAATCTTAAATAACTAAATCCCAGATTATTTCCTTTAAATCATGGATGCTGAAAAAAATGAGATTGGATGACACAAGCCTCATTTGTGCAATAATAGAAGTGGTGACATGAGGGTGATGGTGATGGCATATATCTTGTTATGGGATGAAGCCATAAACCAAAGATATGAGCCAACATCAACCTTAAATTATTTGTGCTAAGACCTAAGAACACCATAAGGAGGAGATCAAAAGTAAAACTTAAAGAAGACTAAGGATAAAAATAAAAAATATAAGGATGAATGACCCATAAAAACTACATGTGAACCTTAACAAATACATGTGATAACACTTTCGAGACAATCTTGGTGTTGCTGAGAATGCCACTCTTGTTGAGAGGGAGTATTAAAATTAATGCAGCTGCAAGATCCATTCTCCGGAGGATGGAAAAGACCCTAGCTGAGATCTAGGCCCCCCAATACACTCTTGGTGTTCTTGGTCTAGGACCAAGCAGTTAGAGCCATGGAAAAAGACCCTAGTGAGGGCCCCCAATATATTGTTGGGGTTCTTGGTCAAGGACCAAGCAGTAAGTCCCCAGATGTGTTTAGGTCCCTTGGATGTGTTCCAGGGAATCCTTGCTCAGTGCTTCGATTGATACTTGGTTGTGTACCTTGGTGGTTGATAATATAAGTCCCTAGATGTGTTATAGGGCCTCTGGATGTGTTATAGATAATCCTTGCTCGATGCTTGGATTGATCCTTGGTTGTGTACCTTGGTGGTTGATGATATAAGTCACTAGATGTGTTCTAGAGCCTCTGGATGTGTTCCAAGGAGTCCTTGCTTAGCACTTGGGTTGATCCTTGGTCTTGTACCTTGGTGGATAAGACCCTAGTTGTAATCTAGGGCCCCCAGATGTGTTCTGGGGTATCTTGGTTTGGGAATAGGAGATTTCCTGGTTAAGTACAAATACATGATGATGTGTGATCTTCTTCTTCTCTCCCAAGATGGTCCATGATACCTAGGAGCAACTACGAACATGGACATGACCACATCATTGATTTTTCTTCATATGCTGGGATGATAACATCTTATAAATTAATCATGAGACTTATGTGTACAATTTTCCATTAAAGAATACCCCTTTGACTTTGTCTTGTTGCTTCTCCTTGCTTGAGCCACATCCTCTTTAATGGTTATATGGTGTTGGTATTTTCTAGTCACCTTGACTTGTTGACTTTCTAATCAATATTTTTATGATTAAAATATTAATTATTTTACTTTGTTTTATTATTGAGTTTTTAATTTAACCCTAAATTTAGGGTTATTTTAGGTAACCCTAACCTCTACCTAAACTATAAAAGGAGATAAATTCCCCTCTCTCTCTCCCTCATGATTATTCCTCCAAAATTATTCTTGGTCTAAAATTTTGCTGCGACTCTCTTCTTGTTTCAATTTGGCTAGGGTACGACCTCTTTGTTTTTTCTCCTCTTGTTGTTTAGAGGGTACGCCTATCCCTCTTGTATCTTTCTCTTGCTGGTAGAGGGTACGACTATCCCTCTTGGATATTTCTCTTGCTGGTAGAGGGTACAACTATCCCTCTTGGATCTTTCTCTTGCTGGTAGATGGTACAACTATCCCTCTTGGATCTTTCCCTTGCTGATAGAGGGTACGACTATCACTCTTGGAGCTTTCTATTGCTGTTGGAAGGGTGCAAATACCTTGGTCTGGATTCTTGAGGGTTTGACCCTCCTTGGTATCTATTCTTCCTGTCATAGAGGTGTCACAACCCCTCTTCCTCTCTTCTTTCAACTGCGATTTCTTTTTTGGTGACGTACTAGCTTGCTGCTGAGTGACTTTGCTATTTTGGGGTTGCTGATTGTGATTTTGATGCTGTCGACTTTTATTTCCCTTGGTGCTTTCCATTACAACCATTGTCTTCCCTTTTTTTTTTTATATTTGCTGACTTGATCTAACAACTGGTACACCTACTTTACCTTTGTTGTCCCACCTCTAGTTGTTGCCTAATCATGTAATTCTCTTCTTGTTTTTGGCTAAAGTAATATTCAGTTCTGTCCTTGTTTTGCTAATAATCAGGTTTGTTCCTTGTTCAAGTTAAGTTCAGATATAGTTCAGATTTGTTTGGTAATGTTCAAATTCATTGTATAACTTCTGTTATTGGTTTACATAAGAATTTGTTTATATTTTTCTAATTCAAAACTACATAGTAAATAAAATTGAAAAGATATCTATGTTTCTAGTTTACCCTTGAAATTCTAACTATTATTTCTATATAATTCAAGTGCCCTAGGGTTTTTCAGCATGCTGGATGCATTTCTTCATTCAAAAATAGATTTTAAACAACAACACTTAATGATTTCGTGCAAATTTAAATCATCGAATTCAGACGAAAAAAGCCATTTCTTAAAAAAGTTAGACAACCCCTTTTATTGAAAATCCATTTCTTAAAATAGTTAGACAACCCCTTTTATTGAAAAGACATTTCTTAAAACAATTAGACGACCCCTTAAACACAACCCCTTAGAAAGGGTCATCCATTTCATTTTCCGTATAGATCTCAGGGGATTTCGGATTTCAATTAATGAGGGAGGATTATGTAATATTCCAGATATAAAAAAGTATGCAGAACATAAATAAATAGCTAGAAATGGTAGATGAACAACAATATAACCAGAACAACACCACAATAATACCAAAATGATACCAGAATAACACCTGAAAAAGCACTTTGATTACTGAGAGCAATGTTCACTCGCCTCTTCTAGGGGGAAACCTCTAGCAGAGAAGAGCTCTATTAAAATAATATCCAATAAAAAAGTTCTCATACCCTTGACTCCTATTTATACTAAATATGTCTATCAAAAGAACCATATAGAGGAAGATCCTTCTAAAAGAGGAAGCTTCTATTATGTATTCTTACATTGGACTTATTCTTCCTTATTTCTAGGACTTATTAATATTGACCTTTATTACATCCGAATATGTTATTCGACCTATGTGAGGGGTTAGGTCCCTAACATGTCCTCCCCCTTAAAAACAACCTTATCCTCAAGGCTTGAGATGTGGAAATTGCTGCAGAATGGTAGTTGGTTACCCAGTGGCATCTACCGAGGTTGTATCTTTCCACTGGACTAACACTTCCTTGATGGTTCGTTGATGTTGACAACACTCATGCTGGTCCAAAACTGCTTGTGGCTGTAGCTAAATGGAGCCTTCTTCATCCAACTCGAGAAGGCTGGTTTGAGTTTGGCACTTAGTTCCAATCACCTTCTTTAAGCAGGAAACATGAAAAATAGGATGGAGCTTAGAATGACTGGGCAAAGCTAACTGATAGCCCACATGTCCCACATGATTGAGAACAGTATAAGGACCATAAAATTTGGGTGCCAGTTTCTGACAATGGTTAGCCTTGAGGGAATTTTTCTTGTAAGGTTGCAGTCGAAGGAAAATCTGATCCCGTTATGCAAATTTACGTTCATAGCGACCTTGATCTTCTTGTTTCTTCATGCGATTCTGGGCCATGACCAAATTCTCTTTGAGGGTTGTTGGGCCTCAAAATAGTCCCTATTCTCACTCCATTAATCCACTAAAACCTTCAAAATTACTTCCATTTCACCTTCATATCACCTTCATATCACCTCCACATCATTACATTTACCTCATCATTGGGTTATAACTATGTTTTTCCAAAGTTTATTAATTCTTAAAA
>SNQJ01S0071021.1:32054-42976 GCA_010110895.2 Picea sitchensis
TAGATGACTCACCTGGATATCGGGTTGAAGCAGATGTTCCTAGCAGCTCTGCTCATGATGACGAAGACCCTCTCTTTTTAAAAGAGGGGTTAGTTGTGGAAGAGGATTCTTCTCTTTTCCTCCAGGGGGTTTCTCACGATATAATTTTACCTGGGATTAAAGAGAAAAAAATTATGTATAAGCAACCAGAACCAACAGGTCCCACTATCCCTAAAACGTTTTTTTTTTATGGGATCACTGTTCTGGAGGAGGATCATATCAATGAAGGACACCCCCTTTTTGATGTATATTATAGTGATGATGAGAAATAAGATTATCCTACATTTGATCACTATAAAGATACTGAAGAGCCAGTTAGCAAGAAGAACCACCCCATGGTCCCTATTTATGATGAATATGAATCAGACCTGGGGGAGAGCCAAGAAGAGGAGTAGAAAGAACCAGTGGAACAGGTGACTTCCTGCCCGGAGCCTGCCCATTCACCTATGCAGACTCATGAAGTTCATCCCTGTAGGAGTAGCTGTGGAGCAGAGCAAGCTTGCTGCTACCCTTTTCATAGGGTTTGCCACTCATTCTATGATCCTGTCAGCAAGTACATGGAGTGGCATGCCCTTTAAGCCTTGGAGCCCCCCTATTCCATATCAACTTCAGCCAGTGATGAGAAGTTGAAGAGTGTAGCCGTTCTACTGTCACGGTTACACCATCTGCTGGTGATCATCGACATAAAGAAAGAGCTTCCCTTCAGGAAGTTACTTGATTGGCTATGGTGGAAGTTTGCTTTCACCTAGCCCCATGTAAAATGTTTTATTAGTTTAGGATTGTATATAAATAAGCTCCTTTGAGCATGTATCTTTATTTTTTTACTTTTATTTTTCAACCTGTATTTTTAGCAGTGGGATGTTTTGAACCTGACTCCATAGCCCAACAACAAGGCACTGAAGCTGCGGAATGAGTTCTTAGAGAATCAAAGGGACGAATCTATCCCCCATGGAGCCAATGTTAGCAACAATTCTTGTCTTCGACATCGGGATATCCAGGTCTGCAGGTTGCACAAGGAGCACCCAAGCGCAGCGCACAAAATAAGTCCTTCTCGGGCCTAAAATCAAGTGAGCGGGAAAAATTATAGTGTCAATGGTCCAGATTCATCCAAAGCAGCATATCAACGGTTGGAAGGAAATCGTGATTAACGAAGTTGCACAGAGGTTAGCGCAATGGATAACGCCCATATTGTGTGCAGGGAAAGATAGCAGCCGTCCATCCAGAGGACACGTGGCGCGAGATCTAGTCGCGTCAGCGTTTCAGCATTCAGGAGTTTGAAGGGTGAAGGTTCCATGTTGCCCTATATCTCGAAACCCCGAACCCCGAAAGCATCGAAGGCGCCTAATGTCGGGCCCGCAGTATTACAGAGCATTCTCAACCGTCCATCCAAAGGGGACACCTGGCATCCAATTGAGCCATCTCGACGTTTCGTCCATCGCGACTCCGAGGCGCAAGGAGTAGCTTCGTCGTATTCCCGATATGCAAGGTACCAGGAATGTCCAAGACTCAGGCCCACAACATCGCCGAGCGGGTCCAGGACCATCAGATCTGAGAAGGACGCATGGCGCCAAATTTAACCATCTCGACATTTCGCTCATCGCGACTATGATAAGCAAGGATCAACCCCTCCATATTCGCGAATGTCGAAAGCGCCTTCGAGAATAAACGTAGGGTCACAGCCCGCGGTCACTTGAGAAAGGAAGAGAGTTATGCAAAGGTGCCAAAGCATCAGGTTTTGCCACAGAAGGGAATACCACATCCTCCAAGACCAATTCAGCCCAACTTCGATCCTGGTCCTCTCTAAAGAATTAAATGAACCTGAACAGAGGTAGTTGAAACCTCAGCTCACTTATTGAATGCAAGGTATGGGGGTTCCGACAGATAGTCTGCCCGAGACGGTCCTATACACTGATTTTCTCCAAAGGGTCATGGCTGGTCCTCATCTGACCAGAGAAATTCTGTGCATGCCATGTTGGCCTTTAATGTTGCAACTATCTCCCCTGCAGGAGCCATGCACAGTTAAGGTGGCGTCTGACAAAATTTATCCGTCCGAATTCGGCTGAAGGGACACCACACCTTGGATGACTGAACATGCCTCTGATAGGCGAATTTTGCTAAGTATATAGACTCAGTCTTTGTATTTTGTAATCTATCGATGGTTGAGCAAGGCTCCCGGTTGTAAAACTTTAATGAAGCACTATTATTCTGGTTATGCCTAGACTCTTGAGACTTCTTGTCTTATGAATGTCAGTTTATTTCACGTCTTTGTTTACACTGTGTTAGAACGACTCGGAATTGGAGAATCCAGTTGAGTTGTAACTGTTATAGGATGATGTAGATTGGATCACTGTAACAGTTGCATTGTTTCTAATCGGTCCTTGTGATTTTCTTAAGCGCTGAACGACTCAGAATTGGAGAGTCCAGTCGAGTCCCCCTCTCAGTTTCTCGAAGCCCTGAACCAGAGGATCTCAAGTTAAAAGTTTTTATTCTACAAATTACCGAAAGGCCTGTTGCTTGAGGTAGCTTGTCCACTCCTCTCACCAAGTCTTCAACCTGCTCATTTTCAAATCAACCCACTGACTGAAGTTAGATCAAGACCTCCTTTGTTCCTTACATGCCAGACCCAGTCCCTGAGTTAGAGTGATATCTTCCCGAGTCTCTATCCATTCGATCAACCATTCAAAACTAACGTGACATAAAAATGATGGGCGTCGGGCTCTGCTCCTGCTGCAATCCAGGGGTGATTTCTGTCGCCAACACCTTGATACCCTATTTCGTATTCCATCTCCTTCCACCCTGCATGTGACATTAAGAACTATTATGGACAATATACAATGCAATAACTTGTTTATTCCTTCTAATGTTCATCTACACATGCTTGCATAAAACAAAGTTGAACTAGTGACATGGCCATGAGCTGTCAGTCATCCCAGACATCAGTAGACCAACAAGGCCAAAGGTAAATATGCATACATTTTGTTCCTAGTATGTTTACCAAACAAATATCCTCATGTATTTATTCATCTACGACATGGTGAATATGCTGATGTCATATACAATACATGGTTTGCAGTTCATAAGAGGTATCAACARGTACACGCGAGACGACGAACATAGCGCAGGTTCCACAGAATAAGAGGTGTGGTTTCAAAACTTTGGCTCCATAGTTCATCGAAGTTATGTGTCTACTTGTAGATTTATGCCATTGAAAAAAGAATACAAAAAAAAAATGCACACTACCATTCACTTTAGTTTTCTTGTTCAAAAATTGTTACYAGGTCTAGAGTTGTAACACCCAAAGTACTATCAATAGAGGGCTTGAGCAGCTGCCGAACTGGACAAGTGTTCATCGGGGACATAATGGTCGTCTATAGCACCTACTTGGACAAGGAAAACAAAAATAGATCCATTATGCGTGTTGACATGACAGACAAGGAGGCCATGATGACAGTCACACTGACTATTCCTACACAACTTGTCCAGAAACATGAAGAAAAGATATTGCGGGGTAATGGGATATCCATTACAAATTTTAATATATTGCCCAAACCAGTATATGACTGTGGTGATTGTGATCGGATTGTTTCTCTCAACGAAACAGGTATTGTGGAAAAAAATTCCGTTGTTTGTTCAGAATATCGTTTCGTCCCAGACGAAACTATCAGCCAACTTACATAGAGCAGTGATATTTACCCAATCAGAACCATTGGCGTAGTTGTCACACTGGCGAGAAAAATTGGCTCATAACACATTCTCCATATAAAGGATGGAGAGTCGGATAGTGACAAGGCAATGGTATTGTTTTCCATATCCAGTTTTTTCCTTTACTTTCGCATGTTCATGTATCTCGGGTAAGTTACACAAATATTGCACTGTTCCATGTTGCAACTGCAATTGTTCGATACCTATTCAAATTCGTTTTCTTCAATGGAACAACAATTGCATAAAGGACAATTTCCACTTATGCTCTTCAAAAATATAACAAATAAAAGGGATGTTAGAGAAAGGATCTTTCGCACAACCCAAGCAAAATTTGTAAAAGAATTGCGAGCATACATAGTACAGGATATGAAGAAACTAGCTGGATCTACAAATGTTGTGCATATACATCCACAAAATCATCCTCACTTTGCTTATACAAATAGCCTTCACCAAATTTCTGCGGCTTGTTTTATTTATTTATTTATTTTTTGAAGGGGGGGGGTGCAGTTGTGTATTATATTGTTCAATGCATTAATTCCTATTCCTGCATTTCCATGTTGAAGGTGTTTTGGTTGCAACGAATGCGTACTCAACCCTCTTTGAGCCTGTATGTACGAAATGCAACTCTCTTACTTCTTCTTCTGCTTTGATAAGTGATGATACGATTGATTGTCTGTGATGCGGTGAAAAATGTCCATATATATATGGATATTGCCTCAATGCTGCCATCCAAACCGTGGGAAACACAACCATGCATTGTACAACTAGGCAACCTCTGTTACAATATGTGCTTCCTAGGTTGGCAGGATTGTCATATGAAGCATACCTACAGAAAAAGGAAAGCAGTGTCTACATGCTGCGCGACTTTCCGATACACAACAAATTTGCCTTAAATGAGGACAATGAAATATTGCATATCGGCTGAAGAAGAAAGAAAAAAAAAGGAAAAGAAAAAAAAACATATCAAGCTTTGGCAGGAAATGAAAATATCTCATGTGTCTCTGTAATATTTCTTCAACACCTAGATGAATGTTCGTCGAACTTGAGTACTTGAGATTGCATGCGCATAAGATTGTTTGGTCCAAAAATGGGAAGCATGGAAGCAAACCCCATATATCCCATGGCCCCGATTATTTTCTCATGGGAACATATACCAGATGTAAGAGAAAACCAATGCTGCGACCTATTTTCTTTGTATATCAAATTGTTTGATGCAAAGGTCGATGCCTGCTGCTCTATGGAACCTTGTGGGATCTTGCTTGCAGCCTGTTTGGAGTTTAGTTAGTTCTTGGTTGTATGCTTCGTTTGCCAATTTGTATATCCCAAAACTCCGAGTGTTGTTTGGAGGACACAAAACAATAGAATTGCAATTTTTTAGTCAGGTAGCCTGCAAGTTCGCCTG
The DNA here is from genome assembly GCA_010110895.2 of Picea sitchensis. NCBI lineage: Eukaryota > Viridiplantae > Streptophyta > Pinopsida > Pinales > Pinaceae > Picea > Picea sitchensis. The sequence continues at coordinate 37,198 of SNQJ01S0071021.1, forward strand.
TCAATTTGTATAGCACTATGATGAAAATGTAGTATGTGGATTGTTTTATCACTCATCCTTGATCAATGAACTTGGTAAATTAATCTCCTGGAAATAATTTGAAATAAACGAATATATATTGTGCGAAGTCCAATTGTGCTATAATATCAACAAGAGGCCCTTAAAATTCAAATTGGTCATTATTATGCTTGCAGTGATAGAATTTAAAAAAGCTTTGTTTTGTTTCCTTCATTTTTTTTTAAAATAAGAGATTTAACATCCTTTAATAATTTTATGTAATTATATTGTACAATATCAATATTTAATATTAATAATTTAGTATTTGAAAATAATGTTTTTAGATAATGTTAGATAGTTGATAGGGACGACCATTTGTAAACAATGACAATCTTGAGCTCGCCAGTCCTAGAGTCCGTTTGTCAATTTGTATATAGCGGAACTCCGAGTGCTATTTGAAGGACGCAAAACAATAAAAGTGCAATGTTGAGCCAGCTAGCTCACAAGTCCGCCTGTCAATTTGTATATCACGGAACTCTGGGTGCTATTTGTAGGACATGAAACAATAGAGGCCCAATTTTGAGCCCACCAGCCCGAGAACCCGCGATCCAAAAAGTGGCTAAGTATGGAATGAGGGATCCATACATTCTCTATAAAATCTCATGTCCATACTTTATAAATGCACATATTTAGTATGTATTACTCATTTCTCATAAAATTTATAGGTGCGGAAGTTGGCAGATACACGTGTTCATATTTCCACTTACTTTTATATCACCAGTCCGATCGACCGCTTCCCCATTTCATATTGTACAAACTTTTTGGATCGTGAGTTTCCGAATATGCGGGTTTTCTTTTAAATAAGATATTTAACATCCTTTAATAATTTTATGTAATAAAATTGTACAATATCAATATTTAATATTAATAATTTAGTATTGAAAATAACGTTTTTAGATAATGTTAGATAGTCGATAGGGATCACCATCTGTAAACAATCACAATCTTGAGCCCGCCAGCCCTAGAGTCCTTCTGTCAATTTGTATATCGTGGAACTCCGAGTGTTGTTTGGAGGACATAGAACAATAGAAGTGCAATGTTGAGCCAGCCAACCTGCAAGTCCACCCGTCGATTTGTATATCGCGGAACTCTGGGTGCTATTTGTAGGACACAAAACAATAGAGGCCCAATTTTGAACCCGCTAACTCGAGAACCCGCGATCCAAAAAGTGGCTAAGTATGGAATGCGAGATCTGTACATGCTCTATAAAATTTTATGTCCATACTTTATAAAAGTACATATTTAGTATGTATTACTTGTTTTTCAAAAAAATTCTAGGTGCGGAAGTTGGCAGATTCACGTCTTTAGATTTCACTTACTTTTATATCATCAGCCCAACTGACCGCTTCCTCGTTTCATATTGTACATTTTTTTTTGTCTAATTCAATTGTACAATATCAATATTTAATATTGAAAATAATGTTTTTATATAATGTTAGATAGTTGATAGGGATCACCATCCGTAAACAATCTCAATCTTGAGCCGACCAGCCCTGGGGTTCATCTGTCAATTTGTATGTCGCGAAACTCTGAGTGCTATTTGGAGGAAACAAAACAATAGAAGTGCAATGTTGAGCCATCCATCCCACAAGTCCACTTGTCAATTTGTATATCATGGAATTCTGGGTGCTATTTGTAAGGCACAAAACAATAGAGGCCCAATTTTGAGCCCACCAGCCTGAGAACCCGCGATCCAAAAAGTGGCTCAGTATGGAATGCAGGATCCGTACATGCTCTATAAAATCTCATGTCCATACTTTATAGAAGTACATATTTAGTATGTATTACTTGTTTTTCGAAAAAATTCTAGGTGCGGAAGTTGGCGGATTCACGTCTTCAGATTTCACTTACTTTTATATCACCAACCCGACTGACCGCTTCTCTATTTCATATTATACAAACATTTTGGCTTGCGGTTTTTCGAATAGGCGAGTTACCAGATAGGCGGGTTCAATATTGCGTTTCCATTGTTCCACTGCCTGCAAATACCACCCAGACTTCCACGATCTACAAATTAGCAAACAAATTGAAATAAAATAATATATACTATGCGAAGTCTAATGGAACAATCATATGAAGGAGAGGACATTAAAATTCAAATTCATCATTGTTATACTTGTGGTGAAGCTAACAATACAAAAACTTTACTTAAATATTCAAAAATTGATTTTCTTGTAACTTTTCGATGCTTCTCTTATACAAACAGATCCTGGAAACTATATACATCGTTCGATGTATCTATTCCTTGATTGAAGAACCCATTAACATGTTTAATGCACTCCATAGTTACTTTTAAGACCATCAATGGTGCTTTCTTACAACAATTCCCGCTTCCGAAAATTGCCATCCGCTTTCTCTTTTGCCCTCTGCTTTCCCTTTCTTTACTTACTCATTTTTCGGAAAATGTCTAGGTGTTGGATTTGTCGGATTCACGTCTTTAGATTTCCATTGTTACTTTTATATCACCAGCCCGACCAACCGCTTCCCCATTTCATATTGAACAAACTTTTTGAATCGCGGGTTCCCGCATAGGCGGGTTCAACATTGCGTTTCCATTGTTCCACCGCCTGCAAATAACACCCATACTTCAACGATTTACAAATTAGAAAACAAATTCCCCTTCATCTTGTATGATTTCTCTTTCTGTTTACTTGGTCCTTTTTCCGAATGTCTCATGCTTTTATATACAACACCCTAAGTTCCGCAATATACAAATTTCCCTCTCGACATTGCGCTTCTACTGTTCCCCTACGCACAAACAACACCTGAAATTCCGTGATATAAAAATTGATGGCCATAATCTGTCACTGAGATGAAATAAGACCATTGGCCCCTCATGTCTCCTGGGTATATATTCTGACCCCTTTTTTTGTAACCCGCCCGACCGCTTTCCATACTTGGGCATTTCTTGGAATCTGTTTCACGGGTAGGCGGGTGGACGAAATGTACAATGCTTGGTCTCTCTTCACCATCACCGCTACCTTCGTACATATTTCCATATATGCAATTATTAATATTTAATGCTAGTAGTTCATTGTGCAGGAACTGTTAAGATTGTCATTAATGTTCGGAAGGCCAGAGAAGATTTTTCATTACTACGAATTAAACCAAGATTTGTGGAGAAGAGTGTTATCCTTTCCAAGTATTCATTTCAAACATGATACAATATCTTTCGTACATCGGCTGGTTGGAGCCTTTAAGAAATATCTAATTCTTAATCACTCTTCGCCGTCACCCCCACCTTCACACTTTTTTCTAAATATGCAATTAGTGAGATTTAATGGTAACAACTCATTATGAATGAACCTTGGAGATTGTCATTGATAAGCGAAAGGCTTGAGGAGATCTTCCATTGATACGCATTAAACCAGGATTTATGGAGGGTTATATTATCCCTCCCCAATTTTCATTTCAAACGTCGTCTAGAGAAAAAGGAAATTATCGTTAACTTGTGGAAGTAGTTCTGTCCAGATACAATAAACACATTCATGCATGATGGCTAGAAGTTCCAGTATTCCAAGGCATATTCTTACTACTCATCTCCCTTCGCCCATGAGAAAAATAGGAGATGGTCCCTTGGTACAATGAGAGATATATTTCAAGCCAAATAATTCTAAGGCAACCCTGCCTGCTCAGAGAACTTGCCCAGTTGCATTGATGGCTGGCACAGAGGTTGATGCCAGGGATTCCGAGCTGAAAGAATATGATATGATGGACGATGATATGACAATGGATGATGGAAATGCAAAGACTGTTCCCACTCCTGCACCCAAATTGAAATCAACCATAACGGGAAGAACTTCTCGGCTCAGTGATGGAGGTCCTGAAAACACCAAAAGAAGGAGTTTCAGAAAAGAAACCGACGCTGAACGCAATATCCTCTTTGCAGCTCGAAAGTAGGAATTCCAGAGGTCCAAATTAGCCCATTCTGGGCGGAAGACTTTCACTGTAAGGAAATGATATGTTGATGCTCCCAGAGATATATTTCAAGCCAAAAAAATATATAATTGCTGGACTACTGTCCTATTCTCTGGATATACAATTAACATCTTTGGGAATGAGGACCAGAACTCCCACTCGTGCAAGGAATATTTCTACTAGTCATCTCCTTCCACCCAGAATGGACTAATTTGGGCCTCTGAAATTGCATGTGCAACCTATGTCCCTGAAGTTTTTCGACTGTGGAGAGGTGGTTTTTTGGTGTGTCCTAACTTTCAGTTAAGGGATATTCCATTTCCCCTGAAACGTTTTTCATCTTCTTCCTCACGGGAAGCTTCTCAGAACTATCAATTTTACAACAGGATGATCCATCGAGGAAGAAAACTGCAAGGATTTCCTAAGAAAAAAGGCATGGTAATCAGTTTTGTATGCATGTTGAAGAGAATCTTGATGGCTCCTGCATGCTGCGGATCTTATGCCTGTGTTTGTGGAATATACGTTCAATGTTTTGGCCCAAAGATCTGGGTCTAATTTCTAAGGATAGATGTACAATACTCGATGTTCTTTTTTTTTTTTAAATGGATTTGCTATTAATTTTTTTTGCCTTGGAGTCCTTGTTGCTGCTTCTTTTCTGGATTTAATGCCTCTTCTCATTGTATTTTCTTAGGTATTTTGTTCTAATATGGAGCATCTAAAAATTATATGAAAATGTACTGTGTCAATCCACCAGGCTTTTATGCAAACAAAAAATGGATTACACACAGTTTAAAACCAACGTTCAATTCTATTCGCAATGCAGATAGAACATAGCAATACAAAATCACAATGTTGCAGCAAAATCGTCATTCTTGTTTCTAGACATGGAATTATTAATCTTTAATGCTAACAACCCATAATGCAAGAAGTTTAATACTTAAGTTAATATGTTACAGTCATGGAAGAATGTATCAAGAACACACTTACACCCACATGTTTCAATCAAATCTAATATTCAACAAAGCATTTGCTGGCAATTACTAGAAAATGATGGTTTTGCAACAATGGGGCTTGTTTGAAACCAATTCACGCTTACGAAAATTGCCCTCCGCCTTTATATTTTCTCACTCTTTTATCCCCTATAGTTTCTCTTTCTGGTTACTTAATTGTTTTTTTCTGAAAATGCCTTGCTTCGCGGGTTGGCGGACTCACGCGTTTCGACCAAGCACTTCCCCTTTGTCTAAATTTCACTTTCCATTGTTCCGTGACCTGTAAATAGAACTCCGACTTTTGCAATATGTAGATTTACTTCTAGACTCCCACATTATCCCCTCCTCTGTGTTACACATTTTTCACCAAAATGTTTCGATATATACAATTTGACACTCGGGGCCTTACATCTCCTTGGGAATCCATCACTCTATTTTGAAGCCTGTCTGACCACTTTCCACACTTGACAATTTCTTGACATCTCTTTGGCGGATCGTCGAGTTCACGGGTTCAGGAAATTTCAAATTTCTAGATGCTATTTCCTGTGCCCACTACCTTCATATTTTTTTCCAAGTATATACAATATGTATACAACTTATCCAACAACACACATAAAAGATCTTGCCAGGAAATGGATTATCTGTTGCAGATTTGAATATATTGGACCTTCTTTTCCCTCTTCTATACTTGACCAAATTGCTGTTTCTTTTTCCCCTCTACTCTCTCTTTCTCTTTCCTTAGTCGTTTTTCCGAAGATGCGATTCTGGCCAAGCAGTAACCATTCGATGACTAGGCACTTTTTAGATCGCGAATTCCC
>SNQJ01S0071021.1:47226-73221 GCA_010110895.2 Picea sitchensis
AAGTACAAGGAAAACATACAAGTGTTACAATCTAAGATTAAACAAAGTTGTGGAAAGAATCAATGTAACTATTGATGAAACATGCAGACCAGAATCAAAGGAAGAAGAAAACAAATCAATGGAACAACTTTTCAAAGAATAAGATGAAAAAGAAGTAGAAGAGGAAGATGAAGATGAAGAGAATCTGACAAAATCAGAAGAGGAAGATGAAGATGAAGAGAATCTGACAGAAGCAAAAGAGCAAGTTCAACAAGTATCTCCAAAGACACCTAGCAAACGAGTACATAAGAATCATCCTTTAGATCAAATTATTGGAAACAAAGATGCATGAGTTGAGACTAGAAGAAAAATCTGTTCATCCGAACAAACACACCTAGCACTCTTATCTACAATCGAACCAAACTGTTTTGAAGAAGCAGACAAGGATGAATTTTGGAATAAGGCCATGGATGAAGAATTGGATCAAATAGAGAAAAATGACACTTGGGAATTGGTTCCAAGACCAAAGAATAAGAATGTGATCAACACAAAATGGGTTTTCAGGAATAAATTGAATGAAGATGGACAGATTACAAGGAACAAAGCTAGATTGGTATGTAAAGGATTTGCATAGATTGAAGGAATCGACTTCGAAGAGACATTTGCCCTAGTTTCTAGAATGGAAGCAATCCATTTGCTTTTAGATTATGCATACTCCAAAAATGTTAAAGTATATCAGATGGGCGTAAAATCATATTTTCTGAATGGAGAACTTGAAGAAGATGTGTACATTGAACAACCAGAAGGATTTCAGTTGTTATAGAACATATACTATGTGTGTAAATTAAAGAAGGCATTGTATGGTTTAAAACAGGCTCTTAGAGCATGGCACTCCAGACTGGATAAGTATCTGCAGCAGGCAGGGTTCATAAAAGAAATGGTAGACAACAACCTCTACATCAAGGTAAGTCAAGGTAATATTTTTTTAATTGTGTTAAAAAACACAGGTATTCCAACAGAGGATGAACACCTTCAGTAACCACTCACATAACTAGATCAAAGATCAACACACCGATGTTTTCACGTGGTAAAACCCCTACAGGGAAACATCCATGGCCCCAACCAACTCGACTACTTGGAGCAGTTTATTAATGCAAAGAAAACGATTACAAAGATATTTTACAAGAGAGTTTCTCACAATCGATCATCAACAAATAAACCTCCATGCTCTTTAAATAGAGATCATGGACCAATCGAGTGTTAAGCCATAGATCAATGGCCATTAAGATAGAGGAGTGTATGAACCATCGGATCACTCTATGTCAGGAACATATCGTGACCGTCAAATTTCCTAACTACAAATGCATACTAAAGAAACACACTAGAAAACACACTTTTACCTAACGACACAATAGACCAAGTAGATCTTATTAACTCCTAAGTGTCTAAATATCCTAAAATCCCCCCTTAAGAACAACTTGGGATAGGATTGAAGGATTTACAATAGTGACACAATAGGAGAAGGAAGGAGGCATTAGATCCTATCCCCCCTTAATGACAACTTCTTGAACTCCTAACATAGATCGAAGTTTGGAAAACTTCACTTCTGTAAGAGACTTTGTGAAAATGTCTGCAACTTGATCTTCTGTAGGGAAAAATAGAACTTCAATAACTTGATCATGAATGATCTTTCTGATTAAGTGCATGTGTAGCTCGATGTGTTTTCTACGTTGATATTGAACTGGGTCTTTGGCGATCTTGATGGCACTCTGATTGTCACACCAAAGGTTGGTCGGATTCTAGTGCTGGAATCAAAACTCTGAAAGGATCTGTCAAAGCCACATGGCTTCCTCACTTCCATTTACTACTACTCGGTACTTTGCTTCTGCTGAAGAAAGTGCAATAGCCTATTTTTTCTTACAAGCCCAAGTGACAGGTCCTGAACCAAGGCTGAAAACATAACCTTCAGTAGACTTCCTATCATCAGGGTCATCGCTCCAATCTGAATTAGTGAAACCAACCAATAAAGGAGTCTCCTCTGAACTGTAATGTATCCTGAACTGAACTATACCACGAACATAGCAAAGTATCCTTTTAGCTTCTTTCTAATGAATTTCACGGGGTGTTTGCATATATAGGGAAACAAGACCAACAACAAAGGAAAGATCAGGACGGGTATGAGTCAAGTATAAGAGGCTACCAACTAACTGACGGTAYAGGGTGGCATCAACTTCAKGATAAGTACAGGTGGAAGAAAGATTGACTCCAAACTGGAAGGGAGAAGGGGTTRGTTTACAATCATCTATGTGAAAGAGACGAAGAAGGTCACAAGCATACTTAGACTGGGAAAGAAAAATTCCTTCATTGGTTTGCAAAACTTGGAGGCCAAGGAAATAGTGCAAAAAACCTAAGTATGTCATTTCAAATTTCTTCTTAAGGCTGGGTTTCACATGGTTTAAAATTTTTGAGTCACTACCAGTAAGGAAAAGGTCATCAACATAAAGGAAAAGGATTATGAGATGGATTCCTACTTTCTTGGTATAGACATTAGGATCAGAATGGAATCTAGAGAATCCAGTGGCAATAATAAAGCTATCCATTTTGGCATACCAAGCTCGGGGAGCTTGCTTGAGACCATAAAGATATTTCTTGAGGCGAAAAACAAGGCTAGAGTCATTCTAGACATAGCCAAGAGGTTGTTCCATGCAGATTTCTTCTTGCAAATCTCTGTGCAAGAAGACGGATTTAACATCCATCTAATGAACCTCCCATTTATGTGAGGCAAAAAGGGCAAGAAGAAGGTGGATGGAATTCATTTTTGCTACAGGGGAAAAGGTTTCATTATAGTCAATTCCTTCAACTTGGGAAAATCCTTTAGCAACTAACCGAGCCTTGTGTCTTTCAACACTTCCATCTGATGCATATTTAGTTCTGTAGACCCATTTGCATCTAACAAGTTTTCTTCCTTTCATAAGAGGTACAAGATCCCAAGTATCGTTTTCCATTAAAGAACAATACTCTTCATTCATTGTTGTATCCCAATCTGGATGACCTTAAGCTTCTGCAAATGTCTCTGGATCATGAGTTTCTTAAACTTGAACCAAAAGAGAAGAGGCTCGCTGGAATTGTAAACACGTTTGACGCTGATCTAAAGGATCACCGACAAGATCACCAGCTGCTTCTCGTGTTGAACGAACCCATCTAGGAAGTGGTGGAGCTGGTGCTGGTTTAGGTTCAAAGGACTTATCTGGAGGAGGGTGAGCATGCAGAGGTGGATTTTCATCCTCACTGTCATCATCTGAATAAGAAACCAGATCATAAGAATGCACAAACGTCGAAGATGGCTCGTAGGCCGAAGAAGTCACAATCACCGAATTAGGCTTGCAGGCCAAGATATTTTCATCAAATTTAACATCTCTTCTAATTATAATTTCATTACAATGTGATTGAAGAAGTCAGTAACCTTTGACATCTTCAAAATAACCAACAAATATACACTTCTCACTTTTAGGCTGCAATGCTTTCATTTTCTCATCAGGAATGTGAGCCCATGCTATACTGCCAAATACACGAAAGTGACTTACATCTGGTTTAATTTTAGTCCAAGCTTCTTCCGGTGTTATATTTTTGAGAGCCTTTGTGGGAGTGCGATTTAATATGTAATTTGCATAGTTGATGGCTTCCGCCTAATACTTTAGACTTAATCCCTTAGATTGGATCATACAATTATCCATTTATTTTAATGTGCGGTTCTTTCTCTCAACAACACCATTTTGTTGTGGTGTATATGGAACAATGTGTTGCATTTGGATTCCCCGTGTAGTGCAGTAGCTTGTAAAATTATTGTTCACATATTTGCCTCCATTATCTATTCTTAACCTTTGAATTTGATGTCCATATTTATTTTCTACAAGGGCCTTGTAGGCCAAAAACTTGTCAAAAACTTCGCTCTTGAGTTTTAAGAAGTAAACCCAAGTACGTCTGGAAAAGTCATCAATGAAAGTTAAGAAATACTTGCACCCAGAAAAAGAAGGAGAAGAAAGTGGACCACACAAATCACTATGAACAAGCTGCAAAGGACCTGAGGCGTGCCAAGAGGCACGTTTGTCAAAACTGTCCTGATGATGTTTGCGAGAACACAACCAACACAAACCCATCTGCATGAAACCACAAAGGGAATACTAGTCACCATCGGTGAATTACATGGTTGCTGCATATGGTGATAGTTTAGATGACCAAACCGCTCATGCCAAAGAAGTTTCTCAGAGTCATGCGTATGAAACAAAGTACATTGATATTAAAAGTTGTCAGAGCTTGTACAGCACAGGTAATATCATCCGGTATTTTGGTTGCAAGAATATGTAGGATCTTTAGATCGCGATTTACAACTTGGTGAGGTTAAAACTAGATGGTTTTACCTTCACACGAATGAGTGATTTGATATCTTGATGAAGGTTACAAGAAGACTTGGAACATATTACATCAAGTAGAAATGACCATTATCTACTTGAACGATTCCAGATCCTACAACACTAAAATATCTATCATCTCAACAAATATTTTCTTGGTGTTACGTACATTTAGAGCAAAAATATGGATTTATCCTTAGCATATTATAAGATGATCACGAATCAATAAAGCCACTCATCGAGAAGAAGTAGTGTTAGAATTTGAATTGAAGGAGAAGCGAAGTAGAAAGTGCATGTCTGTGAGAAGAAGAAGTAGAATCAATGCGTGTTGTGCTTTATTTGTCGCTCTAAAAGATGCCATGAATTGAAACATTGGACTCATCATGACCATCTTTATCACAAAAGTTTACCCAGCGTCTGTTAGTATTCTTACTTTTATATTTTGCTCCTTTGTCACATTAGGAGCTAAAGCACATCTGAGCGGGTTTGGGACCCATATGTTGTTTGTTGTTGTAGAGAGAATGTTTCTTTTTGGGATACTTGGGTTTATCTTTCTCTTTGGGAAACTAAGGCTTTGTTGGAGAGGGACTGCTGAGTGTTGATCCTCCAAATTGTACAAACTTATCTTCCTCTCCAATCAAAGAAGCACAAACTGACTCAAGAGTGGGTTTTTCATAAGTTTCTTCCCCTATAGCCTCTCTCATGGCATAAAGGTAGATACAAACACAAATATGCACTACCTAGCTTAGAAAGAATGAATAGATGCAACCTCTTCCCTCCCTTATTTATCTTACATTCTTCACATAAAATTACGAGTGTTTTAAACTTAGATAGATAGTCTTCAAGACAAGAAAAAATCATTTGGACTCAAGGTCGGTATTTTATTTTCTAACTATTATTTGACTGCTTGAATAATATTGGGTTTACCAAACATAGATTCAATCATGTTCCAAGCTTCTTTAGGGTCATCAATATCTTGAAGGTGGTACCTTAAATTAGGAGAGATGGAATTGACTAGTCACGTGCTTCATCATTCCTAATATCCGGTTGGCTTTCTTATTAGCATCAATGGGTTCTTTTCCTTTCCCAAGGTAATTCGGTACATACCTTTACTTCTTAATAAATCTTCATATGAGATTTCCATTGGAAGTAGTTGTTCTTTGGTAAGTAAGAAAGTACTTGCTTAAAACCATATAAAATATCACGGAATGTGGATTTAAAAGCTGGCTGATGATCACGGATGGAAATATTTCGAAAAGTTATGTGGTTTAAAAAAAACAACAGAAAATGGACTTCCGATGTTAGAGTTACGCCATACCCACTTTAAAAAGGCACAATTGGTAACAAAATGTGCGTGATTGTGTAAGTTTGCTGTAAGAGTGACCCACTTTTATAAAGAGAGTGGGGATCACTTTTACAATGAAGTTACTTTATAGCAGGAAAGGTTGCATGCAAAATAATTAACTCTAAAATAAAATATTAAAGCTACTTATAGTGATTCACTTTTTATACTTGAAGTGAAATACACTTTACAATTTTATGAACTTTTTCAAAAGGTAACAAAAGAGACTTGAACTCAAGACCTCTTACTTAATAGGAAAATTTTAATCAAATGATCTAGCAAAACATATAGTAATGTTGGAAGGAGAGTTAGGGGTGTTGTTGTTGTTGTGTAAGGCGACCTTGAAGAGCGTGCTAAAAAAAACTCTTTTCACACAAGATTTTTTTTTTTTCTTCTCAATAAACAACAAGGGGTTAGATCTCGGTTGCTTTCCACTTTGAAGATGTACATTTTCCTATCATTTTACGATTTACCGGATACGCCCGCAGTGCGGAGGCAAAAATCATACATAGATCGGATCCTATATAATGGCCATATCTTGGGCAAACAAAACCATTTTCGAGTCAAACAAAAAAAATTATTGACTGAAATGAGTGCTCCAGACACAATGGAACAGTTATATTAGCCTATAAATGTATGAAAATGAAAGAAAGTGGAGATGAGGCAACTCAACTTCACGATCTTGATCTACAACATAAGTGGGTCTTCAAACAATCTTTGATACCATGTTAAAGCGGCACATGTATTCCAACAGGGATGAACACCTTAGGTAACCACTCACATAACGGATCAAAGATCAACACACCGTTGTTTTCATGTGGTAAAACCCTACGGAAAAACATCCATGGCCAACATGGCCAATTGGAGGAATTTATTAATGTAAAGAAAAAGATTCTGAGGAGATATTTTACAAGAGAGTTTCTCACAATCGATCATGAACAAGTGACCTCCATGCTCTTTAAATAGAGATCATGGATCAATGGTCATTAAGACACAAATCCAATGGCTGTTAAGATCGGGGAGAGTATGAACCATCAGATCAATCTATGTCAAGAACATATCATCATTGGTCGTCAGTTTCTAAATACAAATGCATACTAATGCATACTAAAGAAACACTAGAAAACAAACTTTTACCTAGCGACACAATAGACAGAATTAGATTTTATGTTGATGATAGTATTTTGGTAGTGATGATGGCGAGGTTAAGCCAAAATTTGCAAAGACATGCATAATGAATTTGAAATATGATTACTTTCGGGAGGGCTTATCTTTCTTCACGGGACTTCTGATACGTTAAAGCAACCAAGAATTTTTTATTTACTCAAACCAGGTATATTAGAAATGCTAAAGAGGTTCGAGAAATGGAAGATACCAAACCAATTATCACTCCCATGCAAACCCCGGTTGTAAGTTGAGCAAGATGATGATTGGAAGTCCTGTCGAGGAGGCAATACGGGTTAATGATTGGCATCCTACTATATGCTGACAACATCCGGACTAGATGTAATGCACGAGGCGGTTGGATAGGTGGCGATTTCAAGCAGCACCAAAGGAATCACATGTATTAAGGTCAAAGAGGATCTTGGATATCTCGAGACATAGAGTTTGGATTATGGTATCCAAAAGGAAAAGATCTATCACACTTATTGCCTACACAAATGCATATTGGGGTTGTATTATTGACCGATGAAGCACCCGATTACGACAACGTTCTACTTAGGTGAGTGTTTGGTATCATGGCTAAGCAAAGTAATCATTGGTATCTCTATCTACACCCGAGGTAGAGTATATTGCAAAAACAACATGTTGTACATAGGTTCTTTGGATGAAAAAACTTTTGGCAGAGATACTCTGAGGGTTGGAGATGCGGTATTTGTTCAATATATTGTGATAATACAAAGTGCCATCAATATCTCAAAAACCATGATGCCTCCAAAGTGAAACACACATTCAATCAAATATCACTTTCTGAGGGAACATGTTACGAGAAAAGAACACGAGGTTGAGTATGTGGGCAAAAAATAACAAGTGACGTACATATTTACAAAACCACTTCCTTGGGAATCCTTTGAATATCTTTTCCAAAGACTTGGAGTTATTTCTCCAAAATGAATGTTTTGAATGATTTTTCAATGTTTATCTTATGTATTATATGTACATGAGAGCCTGAAGGGCAGGTTGGTCGGGGGAGAAGCCACGGATGGAAATATACCTTTTCCATTGATGACAAAGGGGAAATATTTATCAGATGCACAGGAGGACATATACATGGTTCAGTGGGAGCATAGGTATTATGATTTGAGTATTGCATCAGTGTTGCCATCAATGCCAAGAGGGAGATTGTTGATTAAGGTTGGTTGTCATTGATGTAGGGCCTTGAAAACTATAGCACAAAGGAAGGTTTGGGTAATGGACTCATTATTTGTTTTCATGGTTGATAGGAAGTAAATATGGATGAACTAGAAGTGGCCCGCTTATGGTGAAAGCCCTCGGGAAGACACTTTCGCGGGAGTAAAAGACCCATGCTTAATTGTGGAATAATGAGGATGAAGGATATGAGTGACTTTTTGGGAAACTATCAGGATGGATATTTCTTGTCATGCCACTTCCGGTGATATGCATAGCGTCCACATAACTCCCTCCACCGCATGGTTAGAGTTATGACCATGTGAAGTTGGAGAACCCATGTTTGGGTGGCTGGACCCAAGTTTGTTTGTTGGATAACAGTATGATTTTTCTATATTTGAAGGTATGTATTCTATATGGATGGTACATTTCATTCCATTTTGGTGGTATGTGGAATGTCACATAACTCTCAGGTTTGAGTTATGGCCTTGAAGTTGGAGGACCCTCATATGTCATCTAGAAGCTAAAAGGTTAAAAGTGGTCAAAGTGGTTCAGAGAGATTTTAAAAAGGTAAATATCTGATGAAGTGATGAGTGTATTATAATTCAAAGTGAATACAAAATAAATTATTTCAATAATAAATTTAATGAAGAAGAAATTAGAAGTGGGTTAACCCTAAAATAAGGAGAAGTGGGCCAAGTGACCTAGAGATGTTTTAAAGGAAGCTACTTGGAGTATAAATGGGAGGCAAGGCTCTCATTTTAAACACACTTGAGGAATATTGAATATATATATGTGTCGGGGTAACCAAGGATATATAAGACAATTTTCATAGGGAAGGTTGAAGAAAAGAAGGCTGAAATCAAAGGAAGGATAAATTCTTTTGATGGTGCTTTCTAAGGTAGCATGTTATTCCTGAGGTCATCTCACCATTTCACCTATAACTTTTTATATAATGATCAAAATAAATTAGAATTTATATTCCATTGAGGAAAATATACCCAAGTATATGTGGTAAAATTCATCACGGTGGGTCATTTCATTTTGGGAGTTACACTCTACATGGAAAATAGGGTTTGTGGCTAGTCTGAAACTAGTCAAAAAAAAGGTGTTTAATTAAAAGCGTAATAAATTCTTCATAATAGATTCAAATTCAATTGAGACAAAATGTGTTGGTTAGAATTTTAATATGTAGTATTCTATGTAATAGTTTCATATCAATTCAACGAAAATTTCTTGGGGCACACTCTACAAAGGTCTCTCTCTAGAATAAGCCAAAAAATTCAACAAGGTATGCAGTTTTGCTATAAATCCTTTTATGAGAGGTTACAAGTAGTGAAACTTGGAAATGCATAAAACATATTGAATAAAATTGTGTATCAGTTTCAAATATTTATTCATTCTGAGGTTCAAAGTTATGATTACTTCAAGTTAGGGTTGACTAATCAAAACTAGGCATGTGAGACTAAGAAAAGTTTGATGAAAATGCTAGTCTCTTGTTGTTAAAAGTTAAGGAAGGTTTGGGGAATGTGATCATATACAATGTCTATTACAGACTACAAATCAGATTTGGATGATACTAGAATTGATGAGGAGTTTGGTTGAGGTACATGTTGAGTGTATGGTTAGAGACAAGTAGTTGATGAGTTGACACATACATAGGGTGTATAGTTGATGATGTTGGTACATATGAGTCATAGTTGATGAGTATTTGACACATGATTGGTACATACCCAGGTACATGATTGGATGCACTTGTTTATGAGTGGGTTGATTACAGGGTTGTTTGAGTACGAGGGTTGGTACATAGTTTGATGCACTTGTTTATGGTATGTTGATTATAGGATGAGGTATAGGTTGATGCATGGTTCATATTTATTGGTACATTTTGATTACAGGATGAGGTATAGGTTGTTTGGTTCATATTTATTGGAAAATGTTTACGGTGATATATCTCACAGTGATAGTGTGCAATTGGTTCCATCATTCTACTTCTACTTTTATGTGGCAGGGGGTGAGGGCATAACAAGTGGTTGTTGCCACCTTCCATTGCTTGAGGAGGGAACATAGAAGTTTGCCTTCTTAATTTGTAGCTTGAAGGGTAGAGGATTGGAGCTTCCCCTCGGTTGTAGCACGAGAAACTAGAGGGTTAGAGCCTCCTTCTAGTTGTAGTTGGAAAACAAAAGGAAGTTGATGCTTCTAATGATGTAATTCTTCAAGTCATATAAGAAAAATCATTAGTGGTTTTCTCTGATTTGGGTTTCCACGCAAAAAACACTGGTGTACACTATGTATGTGTGTGATTATTTGGCTCTTCTGCTCATTGTGGATAATAATTCTACATTGATATAACATTTGAAGAGAAAAGGATTATAGTGCAGCTATTACAAATTCACCCCCCCCTCTTAGTAATCCAACAGCAGCTTTGATACTCAAGTGACATGTGCTGGGAAAATAGTGGCAATCCCAGACATAGTTTTCATCATTACTATCTCCCATTAAAGGGGCTATTGAAGAGATGAACCTAGCATGATGCGAACACCCTACAATGGTTCGACCCCTTGGGTTTCCACGTAAAACACTGGTGTACTATGTATGTGTGTGATTATTTATTTCTTACTGTTCATTATTGGATAATAATTCTACATTGATATAACATTTGAAGAAAAAGGATTATAATTACGCTATTACAAATTCACCCCCCCTCTTAGTAATCCAACAACGCTTTGATACTCAAGTGACATGGGAAAATAGTGGCAGTCGAACACAGTTTTTCATACGTACTATCTCCAGCTAAAGAGGGATATTGAAGATGAACCTCGCATGATGCCGAACACCCTACAATGGTTCTGACCCCTCATGAATTTCAGTGTAGATCGACACTTCAACTATATTACTGCGCCAGCAAAAGAGCATAAGGAAGAGCTTTAGTCATACTACAAGCTCACAGAAGAGGACCTCAAGGAGATAACTAAGGGCTGGTCAACAGACTTCCTTATCCCCGCTCACCCTGAAGATATATATGATCATGAACTTGACAGCCCGGAGGCTACTCACAAAGAACATGACACACCTAGAACTAATAGAAGGAAGAAGACTGAAGACGTCCAAGACTTAAGAAATGCCTTAGAAAATACTGCTTCAGTATCACCTGGATGAGGGGATGATGACGAAGTAGAAGAGATAAATGGAAAAGAAGATGAGAAGAAGCAAGGTGAAGTAACACCACCTAGAGATGAGGCTGATCCCTTGAAGAAGTGGAAGGTTTCTCCCTCGAAACCCTCTTCCCGAAAGAAATCCAGAGCCACCTTGACCAAGATGCAGACGGTGCTCACTGTTGATGACTTTGACTTCATCATCGCAGCTGTAAATGACACCTCGTAGGAAATCTTGTAGAAATAGGAAGCCAAGTAGGAGGATATGTACGACATAATCGAGGTCAAACTTCGAGGGGTACAACATACCCTTCAGTCTAGTTGCGCAATGTCCACTACGCCCTTTCCATCGGGAGAACCAGAGTTGGGAGATGAGGCAGCCCAATTCCACCGACTAGTTAATGCGTCCGAAGCTTGCCTTCATTGTGCACAGGAAGAAACATAACAAGCTACACAGGCCTTGAACAAAGTGAAAGAAGTACTCGTAGAACAACGCCGAGTTGAAGAGTAGGAGAAGGTTGATATCCAGACCAAGTTTGAAGAGAAGAAAGCACATATTCAACAAGAAAAAGAACAGTTTCTCGCAGAGCAACTCGAAGTGAAAGAAGTAGTCAACAGATCACTCCGCTCTATGATAGGCTTAGAGACAAAGGTAGAAGACCGCATCGAGAATCAAGTAGAGTAGCTTGTGGAAGCTATCCAGTAGATATAGCAAAGAATAATAGACTTAGAGCTCCACACAGTTCCTGACACTTCGCAGGAGGTGAGAGATCAAAGAGAAGCAACTGACCAAAGCACAGTTGAGAGAATAAAGGCCCTGCCATGGAATGTAAGAAACTAAGTGATCGCAGTGCCCAGACATATGAGCGACTCACTGAGAATCCAGAACTGAAGGCACTGTAGTCACAACTCCAAGAGGTGAAGCAACAAGTAGAAACACTACATGCATAGTTGAAGCCCCTGTCAGCTATTGAAAGGATGAAATGATCCCAAGAGCAACGCACTGCTCAACAACAGGTCCACACCATTTAGAGAAGAGTCATGGAAGTGACTCATAGACTCCAACCCATACATGATGAGGCTTGGCAACTATTCGCAGAGATCGAAGGTCGAGGAGAAGAGCTAGAGCAAGTCATCACTACAGCTTAACAATGCCTAGAGGGACCTGTAAATGAAGTAGTCATCCAAGAGTTCACTGAGCAGGAGGCCATGGAACAACAAGAAGTTGAAGCAACTCGAGCCAAGATCGAGGCTTTAGAGGCAAAATTACCCAGATCAGAGTGACTCGGGACAAGTCACAGGTGAGTGTTGGGGGCCTATTCGCCCTTGACCAAGTTTTGAGGATCCTTGGTCATGTTTGACCTATTTTTGGGACTTCAACAGGCTGTCAAAGGTGGAGCGCAAGACGAAGCGGAGATCGCGGGATCTCGACCCCTCTTTAGGGATTTTTGGGTTTTTGGGCTATGTAACATGTATGGAAATGCCGACCCATGGGTTTACCCATGCTTAGGCCTATTTTGTAATGTATAAATAGAAGACTAAGCGATGTAAGTAGAGACAGATGGCTGAGTGCTAGTACCGGCTATGTGAAATAAGACATGATTAATACTTACAGATCTAAGTGCAAGGCATCTGTAGTGCTTTGTGCGCAGACTATGGGAGGCTATGTGCCTAGATCTACTTGGGGAAGGAGGACCTGACGAAGTGGACACAAATATCCTATCCTATGCAGAGTAGTGTTCTGATGCTTTGTGCTTGTAAGATGCTTGACAAAGACAATAAAGAGAAGAAGAGTTGGTGGATGTAGCCCCAGGGTTGGGGTGAACCACGTATATCCTGTGTTGTCAATGCTTTGTGCTTTATGGCTGCTCTCATGTTTATATGATTGAATTCTTAGTGCGATGTTAGATGATAGACGAATCTAATATGATAGTTTAGTGCTGAATAATGTGAATGAATGCTAGATCTGATCTCTATGTGTGTGCTTTGTGCTTAAATCTATTGGATCTATGTGAATACTACGTTGATCTGTTGTTAGGGTTTAGTTGCACTGTGAACTAAAGCTTAATACTAATGGACTGTAATAACTAACTTCTCTGTTAAGGTGTTACAATCACAGATCTATGTCTTAACTAAGGTTGCGGACACTGGAGTCCCGCAACCACCCCTGACTCTACCTTGGGTGAGAATTCATCTACTTTACAGGTGTTGCCAAAAGTGTCAGTAGTTAGGGTTTTGTTGGTGCACTGTTGTAGTGTTGAACCCCGGGTCTACCGTTGTGCCAACAACGGGTTCAAGAAATATCAAATTCATAATTGTTGTTTCCTATGCCTGTTCCCTTTTGCAATTAGGAATTAGAAATTAAATATAAGATCTTATTTCTATGTATGCAATTAGCAAGCATTGATGCTCAACCAAGATTTGAGAAAATCTCCCATTAATACGCATAAAACCAAAATCTACGGATGGTTATATTATCCCTTCTAACTATTAATTTCAAACAACATGGAATGTCATTTGCGCGTCGTCGGGTTGGTCCGTTCACAAAATATTTAATCCTCGATTCTGAAAATGAGTCCGACCGACAATTTTCCTATTTCATAATTAGCCACTTTCCCAGAATTATGCAAATATACAAACCGACCGTTGAACTGCCCCATCACGCTCTCTTCCGTTTTACACGTTTTGCAGTAAAAAATTCCGATACATAAAATTTGATCGTGGGACACTCACCTCTCTTGAGTATCCCTGTAACCCTATTTTAAATCCCTTCTGTCCACTTTTCATACCTTGCCATTCGTTCCTTGCTCTCCCTCGTCTCCGTGACCTTGGAACTTGTGTATAATAAAAAAATGTTTTTACATATATATAGTACATTTTTCCCTGAAAAATTCCGAGACATACAATTTGACCGTCGGGTCCTCACGTCTCCTGTGGAACTATTTTCACCCCATTTTGAAGTG
Organism: Picea sitchensis; assembly: GCA_010110895.2. Classification (NCBI taxonomy): domain Eukaryota; kingdom Viridiplantae; phylum Streptophyta; class Pinopsida; order Pinales; family Pinaceae; genus Picea; species Picea sitchensis. The sequence continues at coordinate 61,424 of SNQJ01S0071021.1, forward strand.
TGTCCGTCCTCTTTCCATACTTTGCCATTCCTTTGAATTTCTTCTACGAATCGTCGGGTTGGCAGGTTCAAGAAATATCCAATTCCTAATCGCTGTTTCCTGTGCCCGCGCCCTTTTGAAATTAACAATTAGAAATTATATATAAGATCTTATTTCTAGGTATGCAATTAGAAAGTGTTAATGCTAAACCAGGATTTGATGAAATCTCCCATTAATACGCATAAAACCAAAATTTCTGGATGGTTATATTATCCCTTCCGAGTGTTAATTTCAAACATCATGGAATGTCAGTTGCGCATCGTCGGGTTGGTCTGTTCATGAAATATTCAATATTCGATTCTGAAAACGAATTCGACTGACTGTTTCCGTATTTCATACTWAGCCACTTTTMTGGAATTCCACAAATATACAAACCGACTGTTGAACTGCCCCATCATGCTCTCTTTTKTTTTACACGTTTTGCAGTCAAAATTTTCGATACATAAAATTTGACCGTGGAACACTCGCCTCTTCTGAGTATCCCTCGTAACCCTATTTTGAATCCCGTCCGACCGCTTTTCAGACCTTGCCATTCATTCCTTTCTCTCCCCCGTCTCCGTGACCTTCACACTTGTCTATAATAATAAAAAAATGTTTTAATATATGTGTGTGTGTGTATATATGTACATATATACATACATCTTGTTTCTAAATATGCAATTACTGACAATTAATTCTAACAATTCATCATGCAGGAATTGTATAGATTTTCATTGATGGGTGAAAGGCTCGAGGAGATCTCCTATTACTATGCATTAAACCAAGATTTTTGGGGGGTTATATTATCCCTTCTAAGTGTTGATTTCAAAATCATGAAATGTCATTCGCACGTCGTCGACTTGGCATGTTCACGAAACCTCCAATCCTTAATTTCTCTTCGCCGTACCCACCACCTTCACACTTCTAAATATGCAATAAGTAAGCTTTACTGCTAACAGTTCATCATGCACCACCCATACAGATTGTCATTAATCAACAAAAGGCTTGAGGAGCTTTCCCATTCATAAGCATTTAACCAAGATTTTGCGGAGAGTTACATTATTGACTCCAACTGTTCATTTCAACCATCGTCTGGAGAAAACCAACGTTCTCATAAACCTATGGCATCATCTCGACATCATTTCTATGGAGATACAATGAACATATTCAGGTACGAGGACCAAAACTTCTAGTGGTCCAATGCATATTCTTATTACTCAACCCTCGCCGCCCAGAACGAAGTAATTTGGACCTCGGGGATTGCTCGTGCAGGCTGTGTCCCTGAATTTTTTGATTGTAAGGAGATGGTCTCTTGGTGCACCGATAAATTTATTTCAGACAAAATAATTATTCCACTGCGGGACCACTCTTCTGTTTCTTTGTCATCTCAGGTCTTCTGCCAGATGTTAGGATTTTCAGAGCCAACATTGACGTTCAGAGGAGAAGATTCCAAACAGTTCCTAGCAAAGCATGATGATGGGTTGGACCTCTTGCCCCATTTATTGGAATACCTGATTGTAGTTCCTGAAGATATCACAAGCTTACAGGTTAGTTCATTTAGAAATCCATTTGGCGAAATTGCCTGGCTATTTACAAGAATAACGAGACATGAGTCCACAACAACTATTTCCTGGATGGCTCTTTATATTTTTTATTTCACAGTCAAGGAACAAGCCATTTTTTATTGGGGCAAGTTAATTTCCCATGAAATCTATTCCCAATTGTCAAGCTTCCAAAGGGAAAATAAATTTTATATGTCATCCTACTTAGTTTTTGCAATAGCACATTGCTGCCCGTTTCCAGAACCGTCTCTGTCCAAGAATTTCAACTGGGAATTCAACCTAGTAACATTCTGGTACCAGGCCTTGTGGAAGCACAAGGCCTCCCACTATTTTTATGAGGTTTTTAATGGCTTCGTGTCTATTTTCAAAGTTTTGTTGTTAGGAGAAGATTGTCCCCACATATTTGAACAAACAACCCATTTTTTGGACAGGAATGGGACACTTGAACATTTGGATAATTACACTTTCATAAGGATTTTTGGCTCTAGGGAAAAACCTGCTCTCCTTCCATGTCACATTACGGACAAAATGTTTGTTGCAGAAGTAACACGACAATAAAACTACTGGTTGCATCTATTCCAAGAGAAGAGAAAAAAATAGTTCATTCCTTTGCCTTGGAAAGTCAGAGACTTCATGTTGAAGAGCATCAACAAAATTGATGAATTTGCAGCGGATTTTAGCAACTTGGACCTGAGATATGCTGAAATTTTAAGAGGGTTCGACCCCGATAAAATTTTTCTACAAAATTTACAAACACTTGGATTCAAATTTTTTTTCTTTCAAAAAACACCTGACCAAAAACAGAGACACTGGCGGCAACGCTCCTGATTCTGATGCCGACGACTAAGACACATTGCAAATCAACACTAAATTGTACATGGAACAGGGAAAAGTCCCTGGTGACAAGAGTGTTCAATCGATGAATAACACTCCAAAAAGTACGATATCCCAGAGCATCGCTCCAATGGACCACCACAACAACAAAGCAAGTCAGAGTTATTCAAAGGGAGGAGGATATAACGACCCTCCTCACTCTAAAATTGATAGTTCTCACAAGCTTCCAGTAGACAAGAAGAGAAAAAAAATGTAAGACAAGCGGAAGAGCCCGAATTTGAGAGTGAGAACATGGAACTTGAGCCTGATCTGGATAGCGTATTCCGCTACCTTGATCAACCTGGAGACACCATCCAGCATAGTCGTCCAATGGACATATCCGATACCAAAAAATTTGACGAAGATGAATCATTCATGTTCCAGAGGGTTGTTTTTGACAGCGAGTCCAAAAAAATGATTATTGAAAAAAAAATGTAAAAAATAAGAAAGGAAAATTTCGTTCAGAGGTTAACCTTGCGAACATGTGACCGTCCCAAATCTATCAACTTCACATAGTGACTGGAGATGTACTTCATGATTCCAGTGGAGGCATCGAGACCGAGAATTCCATACTGAAGGACCGAGTCAAGGAATTGGAAGAGACTTTGATTCATATGCCATTGCTTGCCAATCCTTTGGAAATAGCCATGCTTGGCACCCCTGCAACCAAGTTAAAATGATCCTCTAGCCTCCTTGCATCCTGTAGAGGATATGTGGAGAATAATATCAAGAAAATAATGGAACTGGTTACTGAGGCGTGGGAAGCAAAACAAACCATGACTTCCCTTGGAACCAGGGAACATAGTTTGCGCTAACATTTGCAGGCCAAGTTAAAATATGAAGAACATTTATATTTAAAAACGGTCCTTCCTTTTGGCATCATTGTCAACAACATGACATAAACAAGAAGAAGAAAAAAATATATTCCATCCAAAAACCAGATCGGTCAATTAAATGCATGCTGGAAATAAAAAGTGAAGAACCTACATCTCATTGTTCAGTCATGTGAACAAGCCATATCAAAGAAAGAAAAATTATTCACAAGGCTGTCCAGAATAAACTTAGCCAAAAGGACCAACGACTTCCAAGACCCCAACTTAATCGTCAACTCCTTTCCCTTAACTAGGAAAGACTTCGATTAATAGGTTGATATGTTTAAGGCGTTATCTTTGGAAAAGTTTTACAACATCCTTGAATATGGTCAAGATCACGTCAACGACTGGCTAGTTGACTATTCACTACAGAATGAGGAAATTGATCAGGATCCGTGTAATCTTTGTATCGACTTCAGGGAATTAGAAAACAAACGTTTCAACATAAAAATCCAGAATGAGATCAATGCCACCCCAATGAGAAGCTACATTGAAGAATGGCTCGAAAGGTAATTGAAGCAGGTCGTTGATGAAAGGCAATAGACAATTGCCACGATTTTAGCAGTCGTCGATGATATCAACGAAAAGGAATCCACAAGCAAATAAAAAAAGGGGTCATATGTACCATCACTGTAATTCTACTGATTGCATCCTGTTTTGTTTATCAACCCAATTATTCCACTATTTTAAATAGAAATGTTTAGCCAAAGACTGATACCTTTCAATTATTATTATTATTATTATTATTATTTTCCAGGTATTGCACTCTACCGTCGCCCACTTCTTCTTTCTACAGTCTTGTTTCTTGTACATATTTATCTTATGGTCCATGGGATCCCCAATCCCAGTCTATATGACAAACACGTTGAAATTTCCAGGAATATGTAACAAACTTTTATTTTTTTGATATATTTCAAATAAAACTGTTTTTTTTATCTCCTTTTATATTTATGTCGTCATACATTTTTATTTTCACTAGTCTATATGACAAATGCATTTAAATTTCCAGGAACTTGTAACTTATTTAATATATTTCAAACTAAACTTCTTTTTTTATCTCCTTTCATATTTGTGTCGTCATAAATTTTTATCTTCCACTATGCACAAATTGTATTATGTTCTATGCTTTCAAAAAATAAATGGGGCTCTAGAGGCCACATGTCATTTACTGCGTGGATACCACCCATGCTTCATGCTTCTTGCCACATCTCCACTGCAATTTCCATATGCGTCTGCTACTTTTTCCTATCCCAATTCAATCCGGTAGGGACTACGCTGCCACACAACCTTGTTTATGTTAACAATTATTTAGAGTAGGCAAATGTGGATTTAGAGTAGGCAAAAAGTATAAGGGTTGTAATTTTTCACTAAAAGTTGGGTTCTTTAAGAGGTTTACTTCCTATTAAGAGCTCAATTAATAAGCCTCTTTATTAACTTATAAATGATAATTTGTCCATATTTTAAGTGGTTGTCTCAATGAATTACTATCTTAAATACAAATGATGACAAAAAGGAATTTCGCTAAGTTTGAAATTTATATATATTTTAAAAAACTTATAGATATAAATCAATAACTTAGTTTGAGTTTGTAGAAGCTTTTTTATTACCATTTTTTAAATAAAATAAATATAAAAATGATTTAACTTCAATTTTCTTGGTGAGTAATAAGTAAAACAATATATTTTTAATATATATATATATATATATATATATATATATATATATTTCAACCTATTTAAATTTATTTAATAATAAGTATCTTATTATGATGGGAACATTATGGATATTTCCTCTCTATAAACATGACTTGAAGTGTGCTCATTATATGGTTAATCTTTACACACATTTGAAATAATGGACAAAGTTGGTATTCTTTCGTTACTTGAACAAATACGTGGATACGTTTGGTGGTCTTTGGTTACTTGAACAAATAAGTGTTATAGTGGTAGTGATGCCTTTGGTATTCTTTCGTTACTTGAAGAAACAAGTGCTGCATGGTAGCGTAGTCCCTGCCGGGTTGAGTTGGGAATAAATGCACAGGGATGGGAAAAAGTAGCGGAGGCATATGGAAACTGCAACGGAGATGTGCAAGCATCATGAAGCACAGGTGGTATCCATGCAGTAAATAACACGTGGCCCATAGAGTCCCATTTNTAGTGGTAGTGATGCCTTTGGTATTCTTTCGTTACTTGAAGAAACAAGTGCTGCATGGTAGCGTAGTCCTTGCCGGGTTGAGTTGGGAATAAATGCACAGGGATGGGAAAAAGTAGCGGAGGCATATGGAAACTGCAACGGAGATGTGCAAGCATCATGAAGCACAGGTGGTATCCATGCAGTAAATAACACGTGGCCCATAGAGTCCCATTTATTTTTTGAAACTATATAATCTATTTTACTATGTTCAAAATTTCTGTCTATTTTGTCTCTATATGTGCCAACACAAAAAAAGTTATATTAAAATTAAATAAACATAATTTCTTGACATTCAACATAGTGGAAGATAAAAATATATGAGGACATATATATAAAAGGAGATAATTGTTTTTTTTGAAATTAAATAAACACAATTTCTTGACATTCAACATAGTGGAAGATAAAAATTTATGAGCACATATATATAAAAGGAGATAAAAAATAGTTTTATTTGAAATATATCAAAAAATAATATTGTCTGTTACATATTCCTGGAAATTGAAATGTGTTTGTCATATAGATTGGGATTGGGGCTCCCGCGGACCATAAGATAAATATGTACAAGAAATAGGAACATGGAAAGAAGAAGTGGGCGACGGTAGAGTGTAATGCCTGAAAATAATAAATTTAAAGGTATCAGTCTTTGGCTAGACATTTGTATTTTAAAAAGTGGAATAACTGGATTGAGAAAGAAAGCATGATGTGATCAGTATAGACTTACAATGATGGTACATATCACCCCTTTTTTCTATTTTCTTGCTGATGCCTTTTGATTGCTGTCGTCGACGACTACTGGAATTGTGGCAACTGCCAGTTGCCTTTCTCGAAGAGTTGCTTCAATTCCCTCTTGAGCCATTCTTCAATGTAGCTTCTCAAGGGGGCGACGTTGATCTCATTCCAGATTTTTATGTTGAAAAGTTCCTTTTCTAATTCCCTTAGATCGATAAAAATATTACGTAGAGCCTGATCAATTTGTTCATTCTGTACCGAATAGTTGACTTGCCAGTTGTCGATGTCATCTTCACCATATTCAAGGATGTTGTAAAAATTTTCCAAAGGCAGCGCCTTAAAAATATCAACCTATTTATCGAAGGCTTGCTTAGTTAAGGGCAAGGAGTTGACGATTAAGTTGGCGTCTTGGAAGTTGTTGGTCCTTTCGGCTTGTTCACGTGACTAGACAATGAAATACATGTTCTTCACTTTTTCTTTCCAGCATGCATTTAATTGAGTGATCTAGTTTTTGGATGGGATATCTTGTTGTCTTCTTCTTGTTTCTGTCATGTTGTTGAAAAAGGTGCCAAAAGGAAGGACCGTGTCTAAATAGAAACATTCTTCATTTTTTAATTCCGCCTGCAAATGTTCGAGCAAATTATCTGCCCTCGTTCCAAGGGAAGCCATGGTTTGTGATGTTTCCCACGACTCAATAATCAGGTTCATTATTTTCTTGATATTATTCTCCACATATCCTCTACACAGTGTGAGGAGGCTGCAGGATCCTTTTAACTTGGCTGCAGGGGTGGCATGCATGGCTATTTCCAAAGGATTGGCAAGCAATGGCATAGGAATCAAAGCTTCTTCCAATTCCTTGACCCGATCCTTCAGTTTTGCATTCTCGGCCTTAATGCCTCCAATGGAATCATCAAGAGAATTTGCGGTTTCTATGTGAAGTCGACATATTGGGGACGACCGCATTTTCACAAGGTTAACCTCTGTACGAGATTTTCCTTTCTTATTTTTTACATATTTTTATTCAATAATTAATTTTTTGGACTGGGTGTCAAAAACAATGCTATGGAACACGAAGGATTCATCTTCATCAAAATTTTCGGTATGAGCTATTTCCATTGGACGACTATGATGGATCGTGTCTCCGAGCTGATCAAGGTAGCAGAATACGCTATCCAGATCAGGCTCAAGTTCCATGTTCTCACTCTCAATTTCAGGCTCTTCTGCCTATCCCACAATTTTTTTTCTCTTCTTGTCCACTGGAAGCTTGTGAAAACTATCAATTTTAGAGTGAGGAGGGTTGTTATCTCCTCCTCTGTTTGAAGAATTATGAGTTGCTTTGTTGCTGTGGTGGGCCATTGGAGCGATGATCTAGGATGTTGTACTTTTGGGAGAGCTATCTGCCGATTGAACACTCTTCTCACCGGGGCCTTTTCCTTGTTGCTTATACAATTCAGTGGTTCTTTGTAGTGTGTCTAGGTCGTCGACATCAGAAGCAGGAGTGTTGTCGTCAATGTCTCTGTTTTCAGTCAGGTATTTTTTGAAAAAAGAATTGCCGAAGCCAAGTGTTTGTAAATGTTGTAATTTTTTTTTATTAGGGTCGAACCCTCTTAGGATTTCAACATATATTAGGTTCAAGTTGCTGAAATGGGCTGCAAATTCATCAATTTTGTTGACGTTCCTCAACACGAAGTCCCCGACTTTCCAAGTCATAGGAATGAACTATTTTTTTCTCTTCTCTTGGAATAGATGCAACTAGTAGTTGTATTGCCTTGCTACTTCTGTAACAAACATTATGTCCATAATGTGACATGGAAGGAGAGTAAGATTTTCCATAGAGACAAAAATCCTTATCACAGTGTAATTATCCATATGTTCAAGTGCCCCCTTCCTGTCCAAAAATTGGTTGCTTGGTCAGAGATGCGGGGAGCATCTTCTCCTAATAAAAAAACTTTGAAAACAGACACAAAGCCATTAAAAACCCCATAAAAATAGTGAGAGGCCTTATGCTTCCACAAGGCTTGGTACCAGAACGTTACTGGGTCGAATTCCCAGTTTACCTTCTTGGACAGAGACAATTTTGGAAATTGGAAGCAATGTGCTATCGCAACAACCAAGTAGGATGACATATAAACTTTCTTCTCCTTTTTGAAGCTTGACAATTGGGAATAGATTTCATGGGAAATTAGCTTGCCCTAATAAAAAATGGCTTGTTCCTTGACTGTGAAATACAAAATATAAAGATCCATGCAGGAAATAGTTGTTTTGGACTCCTGTCCCGTTATTCTTGTTAACAGTTAGGTAATTTCCCAGAATGGATTTCTAAATGAACTAACCTGCAAGCTTGTGATATATTTAGGAACTTTCACCGGGTCTTCCAAGAACTCAGGTAAGAGGTCCAAACCATTATTATAATTTCTTAGGAACTGCTTGGAATCTTCTCATTTGAATGTCAATGTTGGCTCTGACAATCTTAACATCTGGCGGAAKACTTGAGGTGACAAAGAAACAAAAGACTGGTCCCGCAGTGGAATAATTATTTGGTCTGAAATATATTTATYGATGCACCAAGAGACCATCTCCTTACAGTAAAAAAATTTAGGGACACAACCTGAACGAGCAATCCCATAGGTCCAAATTACGTCGTTCTGGGYGGCAGGGAATGAGTAATAAGAATATGCCCTAGACCACTGGGAGTTCTGGTCCTCGCGCCTGAAGATGTTCATTGTATCTCCACAGAACTGTTGTCRAGMTGATGCCATAGGTTTATGAGAACTTTAATTTKCTCTAGACAATGGTTGAAATGAACAGTTGGAGGCGATAATATAACCCTCTGCAAATTTTGGTTGAATTCTTATGAATGGGAAAGCTCCTCGAGCCTTTCACTCATTAATGACAATCTCTATGGGTGTTGCATGATGAKATGTTAGTAGTAAAGCTTACTTATTGCATATTTATAAGTGCGAAGKTGGCAGGTATGATGAAGAGCAATTAAGGATTGGAGGTTTCATGAACRTGCCAACCCGACGACGTGCGAACGACATTTCATGATTTTGAAATCAACACTCAGAAGGGATAATATAACCCTCCACAAATCTTCATTTAATGCATATTAATAGGAGATATCATTGAGCCTTTCGCTCATCAATGACAATATATACGGTTCCTGCACGATGAGCTGTTAGAATTAAAGCTCACTAATTGTACATTTAGAAACAAGATATATATATATATATATATATATATAAACATTTTTTTATTATAGACAAGTGTGAAGGTGATGGAGACGGGGAAGAGAAAGGAAGGAATGGAAAGGTTTGAAAAGTGGTCGGACGATATTCAAAATAGGGTTATGGGGGATACTTAGGAGAGGTGAGTGGCCGACGGTCAAATTTTAGTTATCGGAATTTTTGACTACAAAACGTGTAAAACGGAAGAGAGCATGATGGGGTAGTTCAACGACCGGTTTTTATATTTGCGGAATTCTGGGAAAGTGGCTAAGTATGGAATATAGAAACGATCGGTCATACTCATTTTTGGAATTGAGGATTGAAGATTTCGTGAACGGGCCAACCCGACGAGGCGCAAATGACATTCCATGATGTTTGAAATTAACACTCGGAAGGGATAATATAACCATCTAGAAATTTTGGTTTTATGCGTATTAATGGGAGATCTCAAATCCTGGTTTAGCATTAACGCTTTCTAATTGCATACTTAGAAATAAGATCTTATATATACTTGCTAATTGCTAATTGCAAAGGGCACAGGCACAAAAAACAATGATTAGGAATTGGATATTTCTTGAACCCACCAACCCGACGATCCGCGAAAGAAATTCGAAGAAATGGCGAAATATGGAAAGCGGACGGATGAGCTTCAAAATGGGGTGACAATAGTTCCACAGGAGACGTGAGGACTTGACGGTCAAATTGTATGTCTTGGAAGTTTTTAGTGAAAAATGTGTACCATGAAAGAGTGGATGATAGGTAGACTGTAATATGGAAGACGATATGATGTGAGAGTCCGGTTGTAAATTTGTATATCATGGAAGTTAGGGTATTGTTTGCATGTCACATAACAATAGAAGTGCAATCTAGATCCCTCCTACCCAGGAATCCGTGGCCAGAGAAGTGTTTGGGTATGGATTGGGGAAGCGATCGGTCAAAGTCATGATATAAAAGCACGAGTGTAAATGTGAACCCACGAGTCTGCCAACCTGCGCAACTAGAAATTTTCGGAAGAACGACTAAGTGACGAGAAATATAAAGTACAGGGAAAAGAGAAACAAGAATTTGGTTAAGTATAGAAGGTGAAAAAGAAGGGTTAATATATTCACATCTGTAATAGATATCCCATTTCTTGGAAATATCTTTTTTGTATGTTTCTGGAGAAGTTATATACTTATTTCATATACTTTGAAAGAAGTGCGAAGGTGGCGGGCACAAAAAACAATGACAAGGAGTTGGAAATTGTCTGAACCCACCAACCTGACGATCCGTGAAAGAGATTGCAATAAATGGCCATGGAAAGTGGTCAGACGAGCTTCAAAATAGGCTGAAAAGGGTTCCCGAGGAGACGTGAGGCCCTGACGGTCAAATTTTATTGATCGAAACGTTTGAGTGCATACTGTGTAACACAGAAGAGGGGTTGATGTAGGAGTCTGGAAGTCAATTTGTATATCGCGGAAGCCGGGGGGTTGTTTGTAGGTCAAGGAACACTGGAAGTGCACTCTGCCTATCTGGGAATCTGCAAGAAAAAAAGTCAGGTAAGTATGGAATTGGAGGCACGAAAGAGATTCCAAGAAATGATGAAATATGGAAAGTGGATGCAAGGGCTTCAAAACGGGGTGAAAATAGTTCCCCAGGAGATGCGAGGACCCGAAGGTCAAATTGCAGGTCTCAAAACTTTCATGTGAAAACTATGTATCAAGGAAGAGGGTATGATGTGGAAGTGAGACAATAAATTTGTATATCGCGGAGGTCCGGGTGTTGTTAGCAGGTCACAAAACAATGGAAGAGCAATATAGAGCCCGCCTACCCAAGAATCTGTGATCTGAAGAGTGGCTAAGCATCGAATGGATAACGGTCAGTCAGAGTCATGATATAAAAGCATGAGTGCAAATGTGAACCCGTGAGTCAGCCAACACGGGCATTGAGACATTTTTGGAAAACGACTAAGTAACGAGAAAGAGAGAGTAGAGGGGAAAAAGAAACAGGAACTTGGTTAAGTATAGAAGAGGGAAAATAAGGTCCAATATATTCAAATCTGTAATATATATTCCATTTCTTGGCAAGATCTTTTTTGTATGTTTCTGGAGAAGTTGTATACATATTTCATATACCTAGAAAGAAATTTGAAGGTAGCAGGCACATGAAACAACAACTAGAAATTGGAAATTTCCTGAACCCGTGAACTCGATGATCCATGAAAGAGATGTCAAGAAATGGTCAAGTGTGGAAAGTGGTCGAACGAGCTTCAAAATAGGGTGACAAGGGTTCCCGAGAAGATGTAAGGCCTTGACTGTCAAATCATATATATCAGAACATTTCAA
>SNQJ01S0071021.1:82129-102573 GCA_010110895.2 Picea sitchensis
ATTGTAATAAACTTGTACCATAAACAAGTTTATTACAATTTGTTGGGTACAGGTTGGTGCATGGTTGATGCACTTGTTTATGGTATAGGTTGATTACAGGTTGAGGTACAAGTTGATGCATGGTTCAGATTTATTGGTACAGGTTTACAATGGTATATCTTACAGTGATAGTGTGACAGTGGTTCCATCATTCTACTTCTACTTCAAGGTGGTTGGATGGGGCAAGGACATGTGGTTGTAGCCACCTTCCAGTTGTAGCCAGAGAACATAGGGGGTTGTAGCCTCCTTCTGGTTTTAGCCAGAGAATTGGGGAGTTGGAGCTTCTCTTAGGTCATAGCCTGAGAAACTAGGGGGTTGGAGCCTCCTTCCAGTTGTAGCTGGAAAACAAAGGAAGTTGGTGCTTCCAATGAATGTAATTCTTCAAGACATATAAGAAAAAAACATTCTGTGGTTTTATCCCAATTTGGGTTTCCACGTAAAACACTGGTGTACTGTGTATGCATGTGATTTTTTATTTCTTATTGCTCATTATTGGATAATAATTCTACATTGATATAACATTTGAAGAAAAAGGATTATAATTACGCTATTACTGATTCACCCTCGCTCTCAGTAATCCAACAAGAATCAGTTAGACAGAAATACATGTTTTCTCTCTTACAACTAGTACAAGATATGAACAATCATATGATAGCATTTGAGTAGAAGGGTACTGTCTCCCCTCTCACCCCTGGAGCTTCATCCTCTTCTGCACCCCCCTTTAGAAATCTAGTTGAAAATAATTTTCAACGTAAAGCTATCCTGCCTCGGAGTTGGTGTAAATTTTGTGAGGAACACCACGAAGAAACCACATGTGAGGTAAAGAAGAGTGCTAGAGATAAGGTATTTGGTAAAATACCAGAAGCTACTATCACTTTCCTAGATTTTTCAGAGCCAGAGGATGTCATGGCCATCAACACTAGGAACAAGGCCTATACTCCCAAGGGAAAATTTGATCCTCCCCACAATTCTTCTAGCCCGAGCTCATCCACAACCACTGCTACTCTCCAGGTTCCTAAGGCTCCTGAGAGTCAAGGAATCACTCCCCCTTTCCCCTCTTCCAAACACAATTTCTTGAATCATTTGGCCAACATCAAAGCAAATGCAACCCTCCTAGACATGGTTTCCATCCCTAAACAATAGATGCATCTGAAACAATTCATGGAAGGAAGAGCTTCCGCGGTAGCTAGTATTTCTGAAGAGGTAAATGATGATGATTATTCTGTAAATAAAGTACGTGTACATAACTTTAGATACCCTGTAAAAAATCCCCCTTTTTATATTTCTGTAAAGATTATGGATAAGATTTCCCATTGTTTCCTTATTGATGGCGGTTCGGGCCCAAGTGTGATGTCGAAGATTATTATGGAAGAGATAGGTTTGTCTTGTACAAATGAAAACGCCATAAGCATGCTCTCCTATAATAATCTACAACAAAATACCATATGTGAGATTAAATATGTGACTTTAGTTTTGTGCACTCATCCTGAGATAAGGACAACCCTCAACATTAAGGTAATTGCTATGCTTGTAATAAATTATACAATTATCTTGGGAAGAGATTGGCAAGCCTTAACAAGTGGATACCTCTCACTCAACGAAAAACATTTATCCGTTCCTCGGAACGAAAAAAACATTATAGTCCTTAGAGAAGGAAGGATATCACCTTACATAGAAAGTGTTGCATAGCCTAATGTAAACTATATCAAAGAGGACTTAGGAGTGTATTCCATCTTTGTTGAGGAGGATAATATTCCTTTGGAACAAATTGATTTAGATGATGGTATGTGGCACATTCACTTTGATGGTTCATTCTCTAATGAAGGTAATGGAGCTGGTATTGTCTTAATTTCTCCCGTAGGAAAAAATCATAAATTTTCTTATAGGTTGGATTTTTCTTACACAAACAATGTCACTGAATTTGAAGCTCTATTATTAGGCATTCAAAACACCTATAATCTTGGTTGTGGTCACCTTTCATTTTTTGGGGATTCTGAGCTTGTTGTTAACCTTGTATGTAAGATTTACTCCCCTAGCAACAAGTTGATGAAACGATACACCCAAATTGTTTGGGCACTTATCTCAAACCTATTATATTTCAATATCATTCACATAAAGAGGCAACTAAACTCAATGGCTGATCAATTAACTATTTTTGCATCTTCTCCTACTCGACAACTTCTTCCACACAGACCTGATTGTACCTTCCAATCTCTATATCGTCCACATATCCCCGACAATAAATAATCTTGGCAGGTATTCCATAATGATGAGATAATTTGTGCTTTTATCCAAAATGAACCTTTTAAGCCTAAGGAAATTATATCCATAGAAGATAACAAGATTCCTAAAAGCTTGACTCCTTTAGAGAGTTCATTTTCTTCAAGTGATGTAGGAAACAAGAAGAAACAAAAAGAAGAGGAGTCGAAAAGGAAGGTGAGTGAAACCATATCCTTGAACATTGGGACACCTGAGACTCCAAAGAATGTTAAAATAGGTGCCAAATGTTTGGATGAAGAGAGAGTGAAGTTTGCCAAGCTGCTTGGTGAATTTCAAGATGTTTTTGCTTGGTCTTATGAGGATCTTCGTGGTTTTTATCTTGGTCTTATACAACATGCCATCCCCATTCAAGAAGGCGTAAAACCAGTCAGGCAGAAACAAAGACCTATTAACCCTGCGCTAGAAGAAACTATTCGAAAGGAGTTGGAAAAACTCTTGAAGGATGGAATCATATTTCCGATAAATTATTCTGAATGGGTTTCAAATCTGGTTCCTGTTTGGAAAAAAACTAGTCAGATCAGATTATGTGTTGATTTTCACGCATTAAACCGAGCTAACATAAAATATCACTTCCCTCTTCCTAACATGGCAATGATTTTGCAACAAGTTGCAGGGTCACAAATGATGTCCTTACCTGATAGGTTTTCTGGTTACAATCAAATCAAGGTAAAAAGGGAAGATAAATATAAAACCACCTTTATTACTTGTTGGGGTACCTTTTCTTATGAACATATGCCTTTTGGTTTATATAATGCAGGTGCCACCTTTCAAAGAGATATGCAATTAGCTTTTGATGATTTGAACGGTAAGATCATTCAGATCTACCTTGATGACTTAACAATATACTCTAAAATTCGATCAGATCATTTTGGGCATTTGAGAAAATTTCTCATGAGATGAAGGAAATTTGGCATTTCTCTAAATCCTTCCGAGTCCATTTTTGGTTTTACCGAGGGAAAAATCCTGGGACACATTGTCTCCGATTCAGGCATAAGCATAGATCTTGAAAGGATTGTTGCTATCCTTAATCTTCCCGCTGCCACCTCTAAGAAAGAAATTCAATCTTTTATGGGGGTTATTAACTTTGTCTGTAGGTTTGTCCTAGATTTCACTATGATGGTCAAACCAATTCATAATCTGCTTAAGAAAGATCATTCTTTTTCTTGGACAAACGATGTTGAAAATGATTTTGAAGGGATGAAGAAATCAATCAGTTCCGCACCAGTTTTGGCGAAGACGGATTTTGAGAAGGAATTCACGATATATACTAATGCTACTAAGGAGGTAGTGTCTATTGTCCTCATGCAAAATGATGACCGAGGAAATGAAAAACCGATGGCTTACATGAATCAAATTTTGTCTGATGATGAATTTAAATATTCCTTTATTGAGAAACATCCTTTCGCTCTTGTTAAGGCCGTTGAAAAGTTTCACCACTACATGTTAGGTAAGTATACGTTGGTAAAGGTCCCTTTACCTACTATCAAGTTTTTTTATCTCACATACTTATCTTTCAGGAAAACTTTCCATTGGCTTGCCAAGATCCAGGAGCATGATTTGAATATCATAAATTCTACCACTATCAAAGGACGTGACCTAGCCCTTCACTTGGCTCAACATGATGAGAATGGTGAAGAAATTGATGAATAAGATAGTTGCCTTTCAACCCTCTTTTACATTGACGATTAGATCCTCCCTGTGTCTGAACATCCTTGGTACACAAATTTGGTTTATTATTTACAGAACCAAATATGTCCAGACAACTTAGACACTCATCAAAGGAGAAGACTTCGTCTTGAATATGAAAAATATGTCATTATAGGAGACTTTTTTATTTCGAAGATCTGCTCATGGTGTGTTGCTTCGTTGTGTAAACAATGAAGATGGATAGAAACTGTTGCAAGAAGCTCATGGCTCATAAAATTATGTCATTCATGTAGGAGGTCATTTTTCTGCTAAAACTACTACTTTCAAAATTATTAGAAAATGATACTATTGGCCTTCAATCTTTCGTGACTCTTATGTTTTTTCGAGGTCTTGTGACAAATGCCAAAAATTTGTTGGGAAACAATGCCTTTCAACCATTCCATTACAACCTGTCCTACTAGACTTTCCTTTTTCAAAGTGGGGATTGGATTTTATTGGTCCTATTAATCCCCCTTCTTCAACCTAATAAGATTTTATTTTGACATCCACAGACTATTTTACAAAATGGAATGAAGTTGTCCCACTTAAGCATTCCACAATCGATCAGGTAATTTCTTTCCTTGAAAAAACTATTTTTTCTAGATTTGGTCTTCCATTAGAAATTATTACAGACAATGGCCCTGCTTTCATTTTTGCTAAGCTGACTCAATTTCTAGCCAAGTTGGGGGTTAAACATTTCACCTCATCAGCTTATTACCCCCAAAGAAATGGGCAGGCTGAATCTACGAACACAAATATGGTAAGAATCATCAAAAGGATCATCGAAGATAAGCCTCGTCAGTGGCATACTCTCCTCAGATACACCCTCTAGGTAGATTGAACTATCACTAAGGTAAGCACTGGTTGTACTCCTTTTCATCTTGTTTATGGTCATGAATCCCTCTTTCCAACGAAGTTGGAACTTTCTTCCTTAAGGTTGATGCTATAGATCGAAGAGTTAAATTCTTTAGATGTTTCACAAAGAATAAATGCACTACTAGATTTGGAAGAACAAAGGATGTTTTCCTTGGATAATATTAAAAGGAGACAACAAACTGTTGAGAAGTATTTCAACAAGAGTGTCAAGACTGTCAAGTTTAAGGTAAATTAAAAATTCTTGCTATGGGATTCAGCTCACGCTGATAAGGGAAGACATTCAAAATTTCATAAATTATGGCTGGGTCCTTTCAAGATTGCTTTTGTCTTATGTACCAATTCTTACATTCTAAAATACTTATAGGAGCGATTTTTTTCCTACAACACTAACGGTTCTCACTTAAAGCATTACATGGAACAAACTTGAAAAGCTATAACACTGTCTGGATTTTCTGTATTTTAGTAATATAGCTCTATTTTCAGTTTTCACTATTTTTCTTTTCCTGCTTACAGTAGTTGATTTCCGTTTTCTATTTTAAGAATTTCCTATTGTTTTTACTTTTCTGTCACTTTATTTCTGCTATTTTAATTTTCTGCAATTTTATTCTTGTGGATTTTGCGTTTTGTCATCTTTTAGTTTAGTCAGAAATAAGATGTTGGATCAGTTATGCCACAGTGACACTCCTGCGAGATGTTGTTAGTCAATAAAAATCAATCTTACATGACTGTTATGATGTTTTCATCGAGGACACACTTGAATTTGTTATCTACTTTCATTGTTGTCTTATAAAGAGATTGGTTATCTCTCGCTTCTTCTTTCCATTTCTTCATCCATTTGAAAATAAAAGAGCAAAGCATTTAATTTTTCTCCTTGAATTAAGAGTCGATTATGGTTGAATGATTATGCATATAGGGATAACCTCCCTCATACTTAACATTTTTCATGAGTTATTCCCAATTCCCGGTCATTTCCCATTAAATCCGCTCACTTCCCCATGTTGCATAATTATTCTGGTTACATCTTCTAAAATTATTGTTCTTGGTTTGAAAAACCATGAGCTCTGAGTTCTAAATCTGTTGAAAACAAATTTCCCTATGGATTCACCAGTTTTTTGATGATTAAATTCACAACGAAGTTTTTCACGCAAAGTTTTGCTAAATCCTATTATTATAAAAGCCAAATAATACTAGTAGGTGGGACCCCCTTGTATATTGGAGATCAAGTCTGGTGCTTATTTGATGTTATGCTACTGTTCGACACTGCTTACATGGTTGACGATATCTTGTTTTATTGGATAATGGATTAGGCATATTATACATGGTTCCTTTGTTGTTCCAAGCTCAAGTTTTATACCGATGTTTTTCATGGTTATCATTGCTCTCTGTTCTTGGATCTATTACTCGGGACACCTGCAACAGACATATGTTAGTAACAACAAATGAAAGGAAATTAAAAGGAGATTAAGCAATGTGAACCCAAATACAAAAGGGAGAAACTATCCTATGCTAACATGTTATACTATATGCATTAAAAAGATTGTGGCAAATCCTAGCTAACATATGATAGCCATGCAATTTATTGAGGTTTTATAGAACATAGTTGACATACATTTCTATATAGTGGAGATGGTAATATGTGATTTGGGTGGTGCTCTTGGAAATTAAGGGTTGGTGGTCTCGATGCATGGTTCAAAGTGGATGATTTGTTTGATTAGTAGCTGGCACGTACTAAGAATTGAATGAACTTGAAGTGTGGAGGTGATGTGAATTTACTGCACATCACCTTTACTGCTTATGTTGGCCGCCACCCTAGTCGGGTTATTGTTCAAACATTGTTGCTATGGTTATGCTCCGATTTATTAGCAGAGAGGAACCGCTCGACCAACTCATGTTTTAAGGCGTTCGATTACAGGTATGTCTTTTTTTTGGCCTTCATGAGTCTTCTCTGGTTATGAAATGGATGTTGGCTTAGGTGTATTGGTTTGTGCCTTCCTTAAGTATTGAAACTGTGTAAAATTGTGATTGTGAAATGAAACGTTAATGATTTTCTTAGCAATGATGTTAAAGTCATAGTGTTACTGGTCACCCTGGGTGTTAGCAACCACAAGGGATCTATGTTATCCTTGTTATTTTAGTTGGAGAGTCTTTGTTGGTCTTGGTTGGCTATCTTCATGCTTTCGTATTGTTGTATCTAGTCTGTAGGATTTTATGGGGTTTAATGATTGGAAGCGCTTGTGTCACCACACATTGTACATCTGGGCATTGGGTTGTTTTCACCGCTAAGGGTCGCGCAATGAGTTATGTTGTTATTTCTCAGTCCTATCTTCACCTCAATGTTGGGGTTGTTTGACTGAAGAGACATGAGGGTTATACCCTGTGTGTGTTAGGTATCATTTCCAGGACAAGTTAGAGCCTTATTCCTCTGTTATGGCCTCTCATGTCACATGTTTTTATCACCTTGTCCATGAAGTAAGTTGTGGTGTTCTCTGTGTATGTTCCTTTAGTCTCAGAGGTTTTACCATTGAAGGGAGATGACTCTAGTGTTGGTCAGGAAGCAAACCCTTAACTCCTCCAGTCTAAGGGTTTTAGAGAGAAGACTGTCGGGCCTCTCAGGTTACTATGGGTTATTTTGGATTGAAATGTTTTATCAATTAATTTAAATGCAGGCTTTCCCAATTGGTTATGTGACAATCGTGTTGATTTTGGTATCTAGTCATTACATGTGTTATTAAAATGGAAACCCTGCATTGATAATTGGACAATTCAAAATACACAATCGCTCTCTTGTGGTTGATAACCCAATATTGTCTTTTGAGGAAGTTGCAACCTTGCATCACGTCAATGCATGGGTATGTGTGGTTTCCACAACATGTTAAGTCGGTTGTTGACCTTTACCACAGTCCAAGTATTTCGCTCGACATTGAATTGGTTGATCGATTGATACACAGTTACAGTCTTTTTACATTTTGGATGTTAAACTCAGCATTAGTTACAATTGTTTGATGATAGACACGAGTAATGTGTTGGTATGTATGGTGTTCCTACACCACGAATGAGTGGTCATTATAACTATGAGTTGGGGCCAAGTGGTTATTGCAACCGGGATGACTGTAACAATTCCATCCACTCTTTGTGTTATGGTTATCTGATTGCATCATTAGCGATGAGACCAAGTGTTACACAACATGGTTGGTTGCAATTTGATTTTTTTTGAAGCAATACCTTATTGGATTGATAACTCATCATGATGGGTTGAGTTAATACTGTGTTGTGAGTTTAGAATTATAAAATGGTAATGTTGCACCGTGGTTTTTGGGTGATTACTCACGGTGTATGTTATGAAAATATGGGGTTGCGCACTCAAAGGTAATTACAAGAGTTTTCTAGATATGGATTTGTTGCATTTCGATTATGGTATTATGAGGTTGGGTATGCTGTTGTTGCCTTGTGTTAGAGGGATAGCCCCACATTTTGAATGTTTAGAATCAAAGGAAATTTGGGCCTGTATAGCCACAAAAATGCAACTTCATTTTTTCGAATGGTTGATTATTTCACAGAAGACTATGAGTTTGAATGACGATTATTATCAATGTGTTTAATTGGCAAGACAAAATATTTGCAAGATGAATGTGGACCCTTGTGTTGACCATCCATTATGTATGCAATTTAATTATTGAATGAATTAAAGCACAAAATCAAGCACGATTTTAATGTCTACATTTGATGATTGAAATGGTTGGCAGTAGTCGATGAGTAGAGTGAAGAAATTGACTGTGTATTCATTTGTGAGTTTGCTCAGATATTAAATGAATAAAAAAAAAGTGGTCAAATATTTTATTAAGCACAGTGGACTTGTTAATGAACAACGTTGTTTGAATATGCACAATGGTTGTTAGTTGGGTCACAATGGTCATTCAGTCGGTGCATTTCCTTGTATAGAATGATTATATGGATTACTTAATTGATTTCATGAACATTATCCATTTTCCTTTTCCCCACCATTATTCCTATTTCCACTAATTATAACCCCCTTGCCTTTCCATATTCATTTTTCACTCCCTGTTCTAAAATTGATTACAGTCGAAAGAATTTCTGTGTGAAGAAGTTGGAAGTGGCAGTGTCTTGGTTGGATTACATTGATGTTTCTTTGATTTGCATTACAGTTGATTATTGTTGTCATCGAGCAATACCAATGTTCTTTCACACCTCATTATATCATGTTTCTCTCAATACAAACCCCTCACATATCCCAAAACCTTTTGTTCACACCCTGCTCATCGACAAACAATTTAACAATTGGTATGGATTGGCTTACATGAGTTTGATATATTGTTGAGCCAAAATCTATTTCATATTTTTAAAGAGTTGTCATGTATGGTTAATTAAAATATCATTTGCTAACCAATCACGCATGCAGGGATGAGCTATTCAAATAAAAGGCTAAAAACAAAGGCGTATTATGCCTCTGTCAAAGAGAAGGCCGCTACTGTCCCTTCTGCATCTTCAGATAATTCTGGTAAATCCGTGTCCTCCCACTTGCATTGGAAGAATGATTGTTCTCATATGATCAACAACATGAGACTTAAGAATTCCACACAGCCTAAGGCATGTGCATAGGTACTAAAAGATGATAGAATCAACAAAGGAAAGATGGCCTCACAAACCAGAAAATATGGCTTTTGAGTTTTATTTTATCTATTGTTGGTGACAATTGACTTTAGGAATGTTTGGACAATATGTTTTATTTGTGGACATATGAATAATGTTTTTTGAAAATAATTTCAAACATCATGAGCTAAATTAACAAATGTGAATATGTGGATGGGAGTCACAAGGAGGTGTGTTTTGCTTAACTAATAGTTATGTTATGATTTTCATAAGCTAATGGGATTCACAATGGGTCCCACCTACTAGTTATTATTTATTTATAACCTTTATTATGATTATTACTTTTCCCCCTAACTAAAGTTGGTTGATTCTTTTAATTAACTTAACTAATGAGTTGGTTCAACTACTTCAACCAATTCTAAATTGTTTAAAAGCAAAAAGGAAAGGGAGGAACATAAGGAGGATAGAAGAAAACACATACTAAGGTTTTCTCTTTGAATTATGTTGATATAGTTCAGTTTTCATTCATTCATTATTCATCACAAGACTAATTCACTTTTATGATAGTAGGGTCTTATTGTATACAACAATATTCAAGGTTGAATCACATGATTCAGACACTTGTTTTTCAGAGGTGTTGATCTATCTTTGATATTGTGTGTAGACTTGTCTGTTTGTGAATTAATTTTCATGACTGACAAAGGCTATTTTGCAGAGTTGAGTGGGAAACAATCTGTGGAAAGCTAATCCAGCTTTTAGATTTCAGTTTTGGTTTTCTGTCAGAGGTCCTTTTGTATGTTCCATCGTGGATGTCTAAGTTTGACTTTGGTCCAAAATTTCTGCATGAGATTTTGTAAAGAAGATGACTCTTTGGTGAATTTGAATGAAATAAAGGATTTCTTTATGTCTCATCTATCTTGATTATCATCTTGGTTAATTTACTTCTATCTTTATATTTATTGCAGCAACTGATATGTTCAGAAAATTACAAAAAAAGTAAATTTCCAGCAAGCTTTTTTCTTTATAAAAGACTAGCCTAAGCACTCATAATTAATACTTGTGAGTTAGGATGTTATTTTTGTTGGCTATAAACATAGGGTGATATTCCCGTCTATTTTTCTTTAGCCAAGAATAATCTGAAATTGTTTGAGTAAGATCATTTCATATCTTTTCCTCAACAAGTGGTGCCACAATTGAATAATTTTTTGGCTTGAAATATATCTCTGGGAGCATCAATAGATCATTTCCTTACAGTGAGATACTTGCACCCATAATAGACTAATTTGGACCTATGGAATTCCTACTTTTGATCTGCAAAGCGACTATTGCGCTCAACGTCGATTTCTTTTCTGAAACCCCTTCTTTTGGTGTTGTCAGGACCACCATCGCCGAGCCAGGAAGTGTCGCTCGCTATGGTTGATTTCAATTTGGGTGTAAGAGTGGGAACTGTCTCTGCATTTCCATCATCCATTGTCGTATCATTGTCCATCATATCATCTTCTTCCGGCTCGAAATCCATCGCATCAACCTTTGCACCAACCATCAATGTAGGTGGGCAGGTTGTCTGAGAAGGAAGGGTTGCCTTGGAATTCTTTGGCTTGAAATATATCTCTCGGTGCACCAAGGGACCATCTCCTTTTTTTCTCCTGGGCGGAGGGAGATGAGTAGTAAGAATATTCCCTGGAATACTGGAACCTCTAGCCATCATGCCCGAAGGTGTTTATTGTATCTGGACAGAACTATTGTGGAATTGATGCCATAAGTTAACAATAATTTATGTTTGCTCTAGATGATGTTTGAAATGAAAATTGGGGAGAGATAATATAACCCTCCACAAATATTGGTTTAATGCGTATCAATGGAAGATCTCCTTGAGATTTTCGTTGATCAATGACAATCTACAGGGTTTGCACGTAATGAGTTGTTACCATTAAAGCTTACTAATTGCATATTTAGAAAAAAGTGTGAAGGTGGCAGTGACGACAAAGAGCTATTAAGAATTAGAGATTTTGTAAAGGCGCGAACCGACCGACGCACGAAAGAGATTACATCATGTTTGAAATGAATACTTGGAAAGGATAACACTCTTCTCTGCAAATATTGGTTTAATTCATATTAATGACAAACCTTCTCCGGCCTTCCGAACATTAATGACAATCTTAATGGTTCCTGCACGATGAACTAGTAGCATTAAAGCTTAATAATTGCATATCTAGAAATAAGTACAAAGGTGGCGGGGATGGTGAAGAAAGACTAAGTATTGTACATTTCGTCCACCCGCCAACTCGCGAAACAAATTCCAAGAAATGGCCAAGTATGGAAAGCGGTCAGGCGGACTTCAAAAATAGGGTGACAATATATACTCAAGATACATGAGGGGCCGATGGTCAAATTGTATGTCACAATGACAGAGTTCGACCATCAATTTGTATATCGCACAATTTCAGGTGTTGTTTATACATAGCGGTACAATGGAAGTGCAATGTTGAGCAAGCCTGGCCAGGAACCGACGATGGTAATAGTGGCCAAGTATGAAATGGACAAGCATTTGGTCGGAATCGTGATATAAAAGCATTAGACATACTTGGAATAGGAAATATTGACGGGCTTGAAAATAGGGGCACAAGCTCTACTCAGGAGACGCGAGGGTCTGATGGTCAAATTGTATCTAATCCAACTGTTGAATGAAAAATGCGTAACATACAATAAGAGACAATGATGGATTTCGAGGGTCAATTTGTATATTGCAAAACTTCGGGTGTTGTATATAAAAGCACGAGACATTCGAAAAAAGGTCACATTTGAAGAAAGGACAAAGTAAACAGAAAGTGAAAGAAAACAAGATAAAGGGGAATTTGTTTGCTAATTTGTAGATCGCGGAAGTCCAGGTGCTATTTGTAGACGACAGAATAATGGAAACACAATGTTGAACCCGCCTATCCGGGAACCTGTGATCCAAAAAGTTTGTTGAATATGAAAGAGGGAAGTGGTCAGTCGGGATGGTGATATAAAAGTAACAATGGAAATCTGAAGACGTGAATCCGCCAACTCCCGCACCTAGACATTTTTCGAAAAATGATTAAGTAACCAAAAAGGGAAAGCAAAGGGAAAAAAGAAAGGGGATGGCAATTTTCGAAAGAGGGAATTGGTGTAATAAATCCCCATTGATGGTATTAACAGTAAATATGAAGTGAATTAAACATGTGAACAGGTTCTTCAATCAAGGAATAGATACAACAAGCCGTGCTTATAGTTTCCAGGATCTGTTTGTATAAAAGAAGCATAAAAAATCTACAAGAAAATCAATTTTGGGATGTTTAAGCAAAGTTATTGTACTGTCATCTTCACTGCAAGTATAACAATGATGAATTTGAATTTTAATGTCCTCTCGTTGATATGATAGTTCCATTGGACTTTACATAACATATATTATTTTATTTCAAATTATTCCAGGAGATTAATTTTGCTAAGTTCATCGATCAAGGAAAAGTGCAAAAAATGAGATAAAGGGGATTTTTTTTTTCTAATTTGTAGATCGCGGAAGTCCGAGTGTTGTTTGCAGGTGGTGGAACAATGGAAACACAATGTTGAACCCATATATCCGGTAACCTTCCTATCTGGGAACCTGCGATCCAAAATTTTTGTTCAATATGAAACATGGAAGCAGTCGGTTGGGATGGTGATATAAAAGTAAGTGGAAATATGAAGACATGAATCCACCAACTCTTGAACCTAGACATTTTTCGAAAAATGAGTAAGTAACCAGAAAGGGAAAGTAGAGGGAAAAAAGAAAGGGGATGGCAATTTTTGAAAGCGGGAATTGGAGTAAGAAATCCCCATTGATGGTCTTAACAATAACTATGAGTGAATTAAACATGTGAACGTGTTCTTTAATCAAGGAATAGATACTACGAGCCAAGATTATAGTTTCCAGGATCTGCTTGTATAAGAGAAGCGTAAAAAAGATACAAGAAAATCAATTTTGGGATGTTTAAGTAAAGTTATTGTACTATGAGTTTCACCGCAAGTATAACAACGACGAATTTGAATTTTAATGTCCTCTCATTGATATGATAGTTCCATTGGAATTCGCATAGTATATATTATGTTATTTCAAATTATTCTAGGAGATTAATTTTTCTAAGTTCATCGATCAAGGAAAAGTGCTAAAATGAGCCACATACTACATTTGCGTCACAGAGCTTATATTAAAGGGAAAAGTATGTCCTCTATAGTCTTTAAGATCATAGAAAAATTGCGAAGATCCAGAATGTATTAATTTTCCAGAACGAAGCATACAACCAAGAACCAAGTAAACACCAAATGTATTGAAAGTTGAGGTAGAAGGCAACGCATGAACACAGAAGGCGTCAAGCAAGATCCCACAAGGTTCCATAGAGAAGTATGCATTGACCTTTTCATCAAACAATTTGATATATAAAAAAACACATCGTGACATTGATTTTCTCTTACACTTGGTATATGTTTCCACGAGAAAATAACCAAGGCCATGGGATATGAAAAAAAGTATGCCAAACACAAGACAACACAAAACCAGCAGAGCTTCGCCACTGTACGCTGGCTATAACCAGACCTCATAATGGGGAACAAGAAAGTTTCCGATTAATATTTTACCATTAAGAAAGATCACTATGGACATTTTCTTCTGATAGTTCCATGGTCTATCACTACCAGTTTTAACAATGCCAAATTTCCGATATTATTGGAAATTCTTGATGGTTCTATCCAGAGGAGCAATCTATTTCAACGGTTCAAAGGATGGGCTTGAGTTATTTACAGTTGGATAATTTTTATGGGGTTTGCGCTCATGCTTCCCATTTTTGGACTGAACAATATTATGCACGTGTACATCACCAACAATCGCACCTGCCTGTATGAATTCCAATGCCCGAACTCCCCAATCTCTATAGCAAGTTTTGAAAATATCAAGCTCATGTTTCAATCCATGTTGAGTCCTTTTTTTTTTCAATTAGGGCATCGAGAAAATGCAGATAGCATACCATAAATGTATAGTTGGAGACCATTTTTGTTTTATTCGGGTACCCCCAAAAAATGCATAAATATTTCCATGGATATATAGTTGGAAAACAATTGTCCAGTTTGGGCACCCAAAAACGTGTAGACTCCTCCATCAAAGCCACAACCAACCACCATTTTTTTTTTAATTTGCACGCCGCAACAAATATGCAAAATTATCACTGGGAGATGCAAAAAAACATCAAAATAACAACATCGAACAAATTTGTAATTAGATTCTCCTTGTTGTTTCAAGCACACAAGAAGAGACACAATCTCTAGAAAGAGAATTTTACAGCTATAGATGTAAACTCCGAAGAACTCAAGTCTGATGAAAATTCATCTCGGTGTTGAAAAAAAATTACAGACAGACATGAGATATTTTCGTTTCCTGCCAAAGCTTGATATGATATATATATATATATATATATTTTTATTTTTTTTTCAGCCGATATGCAACATTGCATTGTCCTCATTTAAGGTAAATTTGCTATGTATCCGAAAGTCACGCAACATGTAGACACTATTTGCCTTTTTCTGTAGGTATGCTTCATATGGAAATTTTGCTAACCCAGGAAGCACATCTTGTAACAGAGGCTATCTAATTGTGCAATGTATAGTTGTGTTTCACCCGGTTCAGATGGAAACATTGAGGCAATGTCTATATATGTATGGACATTTTTTACTGCATCGCAGGCAATCAATTGCATCATCACTTATGAAAGCAGAAGCAGAAGTAGGAGAGTTGCATTTTTCACATACATGATCAAAGGGGGTCGAGTACGCATTCGCTGCAACCAAAACACCTTCAACCTGGAAACGTGAGCATAGCAGTTAATATATTGAACAATATAATATACAACTGCTATATATATATATGCAAAAAAATTGGTGAAGGTAATTTGTATGAGCAAAGTGAGGATGAATTTGTAGATGTATATGCACAACAGTTGTAGAGATATTTAGTTTCTTGATATCCTATACTATGTCTACTCGCAATTTTGTTACAAATGTTGCTTGGGTTGTGCGAAAGATCCTTTCTTTAACACCTCTTTTCTTTGTTATATTTTTGAAGAGCATAAGTGGAAATTTCCCTTTATGAAATTGTTGCTCCATTGACGAAAACAAATTTGAATAGGTGTCAAACAATTGCAGTTGCAACATAGAACAATGCAATATTTGTGTAACTTAACCGAGATACATGGACATGTGAAAGTAAAGGACAAAACTGGATATGGAGAATTGTACTATTGCCTTGTCGTTGTCTGACTCTCCATATTTTATATGGAGAATGTGTTGTGAGCCAAGTTTTCTTGCGAGTGTGACAGATGCGCCAATGGTTCCGATTGGTTAAATTTCGTTTCTCTGTGCAAGTTGGTTGATAGTTGTGTTTGGGACGAAACAATATTCTGAAAAAATAGTGGGAATTTTTTCCACAATATTTGTTTCATTGAGCGATATAATCCGATCACAATCACCACGGTCATATGTTTTTTTGGGAAATATATTAAAATTTATAATGTATATCCCATTACCTGGCAATATATTTTCTGCATGTTTCTGGACAAGTTGTGTAGGAATAGTCAATGTGACTGTCATTAGGGCCTCCTTGTCTTTCATGTCATCATGCATAATGGATCTAGTTTTGTTTGCCTTGTGCAAGTAGGTGCTATAGACGACCATTATGTCCATGATGAACACTTCTCCAATTTGGCGACTGTTCAATCCCTCTATTGATAGTATTTTGGGTGTTACAATTTTAGACCTGGTGACATTTTTTGAACATGAAAAGTAATGTGAATGGTAGTGTGCATTATTTTTTTGTTTTCTTTTTTTCCTGGCATAAATGTACAAGTAGACACACAACTTGGATGAACTATGGAGCTAGATTTTTGCAACTAGACCTCTTAGTCTGCGGAACATGCACTGCGTTCGACGTCTCTCTTTCACTTGTTGATACTTCTTGTGAACTGCAAAGTATGTGTTGCAGATGACATCAACATATTCACCATGCCATAGATGAATAAATAGATGAGGATATTTGCTTGGTAAACATATGAGTAACATAATGTATGCATCTTTACCTTTGGCCTTGTCGGTCTGCTGATGTTTGGGATGATTGACTGCTCATGGCCATGTCACTAGTTGAACTTTTTCTGATGCAAGCATGTGTAGATGAACATCAGAAGGAATAAAAAAGTATATGCATTGTATATTGTCCATAATTGTTCTTAATGTCACATGCAGGGTCAAAGGAGATGGAATGCGAAATAGGGTGTCAAGGGATACTCAGGAAACATGAGGACCCAAGGGTCAAATTGTATGACTTGGATTTTTTGTCTAAAAAAATGTGTAAGAGTAAATAGGGCATGATGGCGGGGTATGACGACCAATATCATGTATATTGCGGAACCTCTGAAGCCAGAGGCACAATATTGAACCAGCCAACCTGACACCCGCAATAAACAAAGTGGGTAAGTATGGAATAAGGTAGAAGCATGACCATAAATGTAAACCCGTGAGTTCGCCAGCCCATGCACCAAGGCATTTTCGAAAAGAAGACTAAGTAGAGAAATCAGAAAGAAAAAGCGATAATAGAAAATGGAAAAATTAGAAATGGAGAGGGTACAGAGGCCCATTGTTTCCAAATCATCGTTTTCTAGTCCAATATTATATGCCCCCACCCATTTTGTATGTTTAATTTACTAGCATAGCTGGTATACTTTTTCGAAGATTGTACCATAGACCCCTCTGCTGTCGCATATAAGAATTCATCTTCCTGTCCAACCAATCTGTTTCTTTCAAGGTAGCAACGTCGAACATACAGTGGACATGAAGGCAAGTTAGTATGCAGAAAGACATGTAAAAGAAATAAATGCAACAAAGAGAATACAATTCACATGAGAATAAGCAAAAAGATACATAGTATATACATATAGTAAAAAAGGTGCAAAGCATTATAACAAGTAGAACAAATACACAGACAATAAATGAAATACTAAACACTGGAATATGAAATAAGAATACAGGTATGCACCTCTATAACTCCTCCTCTACATTCACGCCAAAGAGTCCATTTCCCTCCCTACATTCATCGCCAAAGAGTCCATTGTCCCCTCCAACCACTCTGTTTGTTTAAAAGTAGCAATGCAGAAAAATACAATGTAATAAAGGAGGTTAGTATGAAGACATGTAATGAAGATAAGGTATTATGTAGGAAGGTATGCAATATCTACATACAGTAAACTAAGTGAAAACATATACAGACGATAAATGAAATAAAAAACAATAGAATATGAAATAACAGTACAAGAATGTAACTTTGTATCTCCTCTTCCACCGTTGCAGTTAAGACTCCTTCGTTTTCTCCAACTATTCTGTTTGTTTGAATGTGGGAACACACAAAATACAATGAGCATGAATGGAAGCTGGTATGCAACAAATAAAAAGTAATATGTACATACAGTAAATGAGAATCAATGAATAGAATAAAAACTAGTTAAAAACATGAACCTTTTCTTTTTTCCATCCATGGTTGTAAATATATAAATTTTTCCCCTGCCCAAAATATTAAGAAATTGCATGGCCATAGCTAATGATTTTGGTTTTCTGTGGAAAAATATCTAGATATGCTTCCAGACATGGAAATATAATTTTGCAGTATCTTTGGTGTACATATCATATCTCAAGTACAAGACAAACTGTATCATGGTCACACCAGTCTGTGTAGAGGATAAAAAAGTTGTATTGTGATATGGGCACATTTCACCATATATGGTTAATAAGTGTGTTTTGCACATGTTTTATTTTAACAAAAAGACATCAGATATTGCAATTTCACATGTAGTTGTCCAATTATTTATTATGCCACTTTTTTGTATCATGTCAACACTGAAGTATCAACAAAATTTTATAGTAGAACATGCGGGCACAGAACAGGCGCCAGATCTCGACTTCGCTAGACATGACAAACAACACAACCGTAGGTCCACCCTGCAAAGCTGAAGTAAACAAAAGAAAACAACAAGCACCAAACCAACGAGAAAGCACAAACATGACCAACTATAGCCCCAGGGACCCAAACTCGTAAACTTGATCTAAACAACGACAATCAACAACCGACGAACCAACGAACCAACGAACAAGCAACAACCACCGAACCAAAAAACAACATATGTATCTCCAATGATTACCAAACTGCAGCCGAAGCAAAGAAGGAACCAAAAACATATGACGAGCATGCCAGTAGAAATAAGCAAACATTCTTACTGGCAAAATGAAAACACTGAACAATAAATAAGGAATAGAAAATTAAATTATGGCATCGAAACTTACTTTGAAATGATGAACGACAGAAGTGTAGGTCAAATTGTAGGTGCATCACCTGGACCTCGCAAAGTAAAAAAAAAAACATATCCAACTACAAATGTAGGACCACAACCTTGCAAAGTTGAAGTAAACAAAAGCAAGCAACAAGCACCAACAGGTCCAACCGCAAGCACAGGTCCCCAACCTTGCAAAGTTGAACCAAACAACAACAAGCAACAACCGACGAACCAACGAAGAAGAAGCACCCACTGAACTAGTAAACAATGTATGTAGCTTCAACAATGACAAAATTTCATTCCAATCCTAGAAGAAGTATGAAACATACAATGCCTATTCAATTGGCGGTGGACAACAATATTGTCCAAATTCACTGCAACATTGTATGGAAAATTTTGAGGAAAAATGTACTCCGAGAAGCCTATTTAGGTAAACATTTAAGGCTGTCAGGCCGTCTAAGGGCCTCACAGTATGCAAACATTTAAGCTGTCAGGCCTGTTTCAAGACCTCGTGCTATGTAAACATTTAAGTTGTCATGCCTAGTCAAGCACCTCAAAAAAAGTGTCAATGATCTAAACCTTTTGTATGCAAACATTTCGATACAAATACAAAGGAATAATAATAATAATAATAATAATAATAGTAAAAGGACATATTAATATGCGATCACTATAGTCCCTCTATGCATTCGGTAGGGACCAATAATAAAAAAACATTAAAAAACAACGTCCATTCTCAGAACTTTCAGTTTGTAAACATTTCAGTAAAAATGTAATAAAAATTAAAAAGGAGCGTCTAAGCTCAAAAATTTGGATATCTACACATTTACAACATTGGGAACAATGAAGCTGACAATACGACGTCGAATATATTCTCCGATGAGATGATGACACACACACACACACACACACACACACACACATAATAATAATAATAATAATAATAATAATAATAATAATCGTTTTGCTTCTATAGTACGAACAATATAGATGATGCGAAATTTATAGTCAAAGGACATATTAATATGAAGTCAACGAATTATCGATTGCTATAGTCCCTCTGCTCCTTCGACATGGACTAATAAGTGGAGTTTGGTGGTGTTTGGTTACTTGAACAAATAATTGTTATAGTGGTAGTGATGCCTTATGTTTAATGTACATTTTATTTTAATTTGTAATAATGTTTTTGTAAAATAAAATATTTGTTTTCCATGTTATTTTCAAGTATGATTTAATTGTTATTTGTTTTTTTAATGTTAATTAAATTTCAACATATTTTGAAAAATGAAATGATTTATTTTTATTATAATTTTTAAATGTTAGTTAAATAAAATTAAAATTAAATCATTTTTATCTTTTCGTAGTATATATATATATATATATATATATATATAAGAGTAGGTAAGCAAGCAACATTTTAAGTGAAAATATTGAAACCCTAGTGTGATTAAGCTCTAAGAGAGATGGAATGGAATGTATGGGGAAATAATTCCCTCCCGATGAAGAAGCAATCACATTTCAGGCCATGGTCATGGCCTCTGTCAATAATTTCAAAGCTCAACCAACTTGCTTTGTGAAAAAAATGGAGGAAAT
>SNQJ01S0071022.1:23799-38452 GCA_010110895.2 Picea sitchensis
CAAACAAGAGAGATATGGGTTCTGATCCTTTGGAGCAGACTAGCCCTGAATCTCAGGTTTAAGAAAGAGACCAGTAGAAAGAGGAGAGTGGTGAGGGAGAGTAATGTTCACTTACTAATTTGATGGAGAAAATTGAGAGAGATTTCCTGGTAGTATCATGGCCTGGAATGGGGGTGGCCTACTACTGAAGTGATTGAGCATGTGAATCCTATGGTAGAGTGGAAAAACAAACACCCACAGTCAGTTGGTTGACTGTAACTTGTAAATAG
The DNA here is from genome assembly GCA_010110895.2 of Picea sitchensis. Classification (NCBI taxonomy): domain Eukaryota; kingdom Viridiplantae; phylum Streptophyta; class Pinopsida; order Pinales; family Pinaceae; genus Picea; species Picea sitchensis. The sequence goes on from SNQJ01S0071022.1 coordinate 24,069, forward strand.
ATAAGTATTCTTTACTCCTTTTGTAATTGAACTCAAATGTATTGTTGAATGTTTGTACTTGTATGTCACAAATGGATATGCATGTTGATGGACTAATTGCACCTCTGCATGCATGAATACTAATGTATCTAAATGGGATTGCCTCTGTGTTGTACATCTGAGTATGAATACACTGTATCTTTCCTAATTTAAGGAAAATAAATATGTGCCCATGATTCCAGAGTGCATGATGGATTAGCCATCATAGTAACGAGGTCTCCAAAGTAAGGGAACCAGGTCTGTATGAGACTAATGAGGAAATGTGAAAGGAAGAAGTGTTATAACCTTCCTCTTCATGAGGACAATACCTTAATTGTAGTAGTGGTCCGAGAAGGCCAATAAACCGTAGATACCCCTCACTGTAGAAAAATACGAGAACCAATAAGGTTTAACAGAAAAACTAACAATGGCCTAGAAGAAACCTTGAAATGGTGAAGTCCTGATTCAGATTGTCACTCTAAAGAAAGCACCAGTATGGGTCAAGGGACCTCAATCCCTGTATAAGATCTACTATCTTGGTATGAACATCGGGTGGGACACGAACCTCCACCTAAGTGGTGAAGAGGGAATGCCTTAGTAGCCTTTGTAGTAAGGTGAGATTCCTTGAAGGCTTCGTAAGCTGTAGAAAGAACTTGGAAGAAAATTTTGAGAGTCTAAGTTTCGAGTGATACTGCTAATCATAGGGGAACCCATGTTTTAAACCCAAGTTAACGATGACCATTGATCTGTTGGAGGATCAAAGGCAGGGAAATATTGATCATTGGTCAGAGAATGAGCCATTAGAGTATTCTGGTATTGGGTTATAGTGCAACTCTGATGGAGGGAACTCTGAGAATGAACATGGATCATCGATTGGAAAATGGGTGTGACGCGATATTTTTCATTGATTCATCGTGGGTCCCAATATTTCCTTTCGTGAGTAATGAGAAGTAGATGACATCGACATGATTCATCATGCTAGTGTGTCCCAGAGGACGACAAGTGTCAATACCTGGTTCGTCGAGAGGACAAGGTGACCCTAGTCGGGCTTAAAACTTTGGAAGGAATCCCTAAGTGTTGATCGTCGAATATGGGGAAGAACACCAAAAGACAATCTGAACCATAGGTCGGAAGAAGGGGAAGATCCTATCCCAACCATTTTTTTGGCACGATGAGTAGGTCTGGATCATTGGATCCATTGCTATGAGTACCATTGAAGGTCGATGGTCAGAGTATCTCGAGAGGCCCTAAATGGAGGGACTTCGATAGGGGTAACTCTAAGAGCCAATGAGGACCATTGATTGGGACATGGGAGAACCCAAACCACAATCGTAGATCATCATGGTCCTGCTGGAGCAAGGTAAAAAGGGTGAGTAACATCACGATGACGTCATGCTGATGAGGAGTGCCAACACAACTTTTAGCTTGTCACATAAGTGGACATGTGTCAACTTGTAATTGGTTAACAGATGAGAATGGGCCCATAGGGCATGAAGGCCCTTAACTCTTAGTTGTCAGATCCAAAGGGCTGAGACATCTCGATCGTTCTTCAGAGGGGTGCTATTCGGATTATCCGTGAGAAGAAGCACTTCGAAAGTAGGAACTCCGAGAGCGAACCAGGGTTGTTGATTCAGTCGGAAAGAGACCTTGGTCATTGGATCCAAGGTGTCTAGACTCCTACGAGAGGCTCTCTGAGGGATGAGATGGACCTTCTATTGACGAGAAGGAAAGAATTAATCCTAACCGTTGATTTTGGTGGTAAGCCTATGAGCGAAAGAGGACATGTGCCAAGGATGTAATCCCAACCAATGTGTAGTAAACATGTGTCAACGTCTAAGTGGAGAACCTTAGACCCAATGATGACATGTAACATGGTCCACGTGTCAAGTCCTACAGACTTGCCAAAAAGGGAAGAACCCTGGCCCTTATGGGTGGCCAATCGAATTCTACTTGGGATGTTTTGACGTGATGGGACCTGACCTACTACGGGTAATCGAAGAATAAAGGTTAAAGGGTCATATACACAATCATATCAACACTACTTTCATAGCACTGATACCTAAGACAGACAACTTGAACTCCTTTGAAGATTTTCAGCCTATCTCCCTTTGCAATTGTATGTATACCAACAAATAGACCTACAACATACATTGATTTTATGAAAGATCGTCATTTTAGTTTGGACGAGCTATAAACAAGAGATTTCCAAATAGAAGAACACTTTCTTAAGCCATCACTAAGGGCATCTTTTGTTTACTGTAGTTATGAGTGTCCAAAAACTATAGGTTTTTCCATTTTAATTATTTTCATAACGTTATATGCTTATGGATAAGTGGAAGACATATTCTTTATCATCAGATGTGCATCACTTGCAAATTGATTTTCTTTCCACCCACAATCATTTACTGGCCCTTGGTAAGATTTGGGACCATATTTATCAACTTATGGGCTCATCAAAGATTTATATACCTTCAGTTTCATTTCGGATCTGTTTATACCTTTGATGAAATGTGGTAATGCATTTTTTGAATTTGATGTGTGCCTTAAGTGCTAAATATTGTACTGAGAGTAAACTTTCATAATTATTTTTGTCATTTCTGTGCATATTTTGAGGGACATATTTCTTTTGCAGGTGGCCCTATTACGGTGTGGCAAACTGTCCAATATCCATCAAGGGAAAAGATCGAATGACAAGAGGGACAAGCTCCTCCATCTCTCCTCCATGAAAGAAGTGGAACCACAGCAGGGCATAGGGGACTTACAAAGATTGGTTGAACAGTGCTTGCTAGATGTAATTCTACTACAAGAAACTCTAGGGGACAACTTAGTAGTGGTTAAGATCTTGGAATCCTTACTCCTGGATTGGATTTTCACAATGGTAGATGATCGAGGACGCTCGGGGGGTTTCTCCACTCTAGTTCGGCAATGGGTAACTTTTGGGGGAGAATCAGACCATCATCCAATATTGTTCGAATTTGGGACCTCCTCTAGAAGGTTGACTAGTCCCTTCAAATTCTTAGAGGGATGGCTAGCAGATCCAACCTTTCTGGAACTAGTAAAGGACTTATGGGTGAAAATACCAGAACACTCCCAGACCCCAGCAACTGTGCATTTTGTTGAAAACCTAAAAGGCCTCAAAAAAGAAACTAAGAAGTGGGCCAAAATAAAATAGCAAAAGGATGAACAAAATTTGCGGGATATTGAATTGAAACTAATAGAACTATAGGATGGGACTGGCTAGGGATATCATAGCCAGAAAACAAAATACCTCCTATATGGCTTGGAAAAATGTCACAGGGTCATCCTAGAAGAAAGAGAAGCACAATGGAGGCTAAAGAGCCCGACCCTGTGGCTAACCTGCGGAGATGAAAACACAAAACACTTTCAGGCGTTTGCCAAAGGCCGCAAGATGGCCAATACCATTTGGAGACCATGAAATTAGAGGGGGGAGGAAATAAAAAAGTGAAAAGAATTAGTTGAGTTGGAAATTAATCATTTTAAGACACTTTACAAAGCCCAAGAGGAGTCCTCTATTACAAAAATTATAAAATTTTCCTAGCTTTTCCCTAGATTTGTTGAAGAGGATGCAACTAGACACTTAACGAGCCTAGTTATTGAAAAAGAGCTGATAGAATTCCTACACACTTTCCAAAAAGGGAAGAGCCCTAGCCCAGATGGGTGGTAAATCGAATTCTACTTGGGATGCTTTGACGTGCTGGGACCTGACCTACTGCAGGTAATCAAAGAATCAAGGGTAAAGGGTCATATACATAATCATATCAATGCTACTTTCATATCACTGATACCTAATATAGACAACCCGACCTCCTTCGAAGATTTTTAGCCTATCTACCTTTGCAATTGTTTGTACAAGATTATCTCCAAGGTTATTAGTAGAAGACTGAAAGTAATCCTCTCAAAACACATCTCGGGGGAATAGTTCAGCTTTCTTGAAGGTAGACAAATTCATGAGGTGATCGAAGTAGTACAAGAAGGTCTGCACAACATCAAACTATAGAATATGAGAGAAGCAGTGATAAAACTAGATATATCCAAAGCCTTCGATAGGGTGAACTGGTTATACATCAGAATGCTTCTAATACATCTAGGCTTTGGACTGTATTTTGTCAACTGGATAATGGCATGCTTAAACTCGGTCTCATTTTCCATTTTACTAAATGGTTCAGCCACATACTTTTTTCAAGCAGAGAGAGGAATTCGAAAAGGCTTCCTACTATCTCCCCTACTCTTTCTACTTTTAGCAGAAAGAATAAGTCGTTGTTTGACTGAGGCAAAGGTGGGAGGATGTTTCTCTGGTATCAAAATCTCAAATGGGTTGTCCATTACGCATCTACTCTTTGTGAATGACATACTAATATTCTGTGATGGATTGAAGAGGGATGTAGACATATTAACAGAGGGGCTCACACTCTTCAAATTAGCAACGAGTATGAGCATAATTATAGGAAGAATTACTCTAGGAAGAAATCAACAATTAAACATCTTTAGACCCTCTAGTCTGTCAGTAGTTCCTTGCCTGGAATTGTTTGTTTGCTTCATGGGTCTTGATATTGATATTGTATTTTTTTTTAAATACCTACAAAACTATTACTATTGTGATGTCTTGGAGTCTCTTCACATCTCTCTTTCCACGTCTGAGACGTCTCTCTTTCCACCTCCAAGACTGTCCTTCCCATAGCAACAACGTCAGAGCTGGTACCTGCAGGACGTCGCTCTTGCCACATCAAAGAGTGTCGCTCCCATAGAAACCACGTCAGAGCTGATACCTCATCACGTTGGTCTTATTCCTCCACAACGTCACTCTTGCCACATTTGAAACATCTCTCTTGCCACCTTCAGGACATCGTTCTTGCCACCTTTGAGACGTCTCTCTTGCCACCTTTGAAATGTCTATCTTGCCACCTCCAGGATGTCTCTATTGCCACCTTCAGGACGTCGCTCTTGCCACCTTTGCAACATCTCTCTTGCCGCATTTAAAATGTCTCTCTTGCCACCTTCAGGTTGTCTCTCTTGCCACATCCAAGACGTCGGTCTTGCCATGACCTAGATGTCGGTCTTACGACATCTATATGGGGGTTGAACAATTAAATTCATGTCGACATGTGGTGTCATAGAACGTTGCAATATAGATGAAAACTCTGTCATTGGAAAAGCGACGTCCTGTGAAAAGACGTTTGAGGGGGTCCGATGTTTGTCGTTCTTCCAACAATATAAAGTGGCAATTACGTCGAACGCACCATCGAAATTTGACCCAAATGCACTAGTGTTCCCATCTTCATATCCAGACATTATTTTTTTTAATTTATCCTTCTCTGACTTAATCTTCACCAAACCATCTTGCATGACAATTTGATGTCCATCTGGTCTAATTGTGACTAAGGATAACAATTTTTTCTTAAAAGATGGTACATACCATTTGAAATCCATTTTTCACCAATTCCAGGGAGAAAAACTTTCGTTGAACCTTTTCCTTGAGGTATATGAGTTGTATCATTAGCTGAATAAATGGGATTTAGCTGAAAATATTTATAATTCCAAAAATAATCTTTGTTATAAGTCATATGTTGAGTAGTTCCTGTGTCCAATATCCAATCATTTTCAAATGAATCTACATGTTGAACTGCTAAAACAACATATTCATATTGATCATCCTGGTAATATTGATCTTCTTCATATTGAGTTGATTGTTGAGAATTTGAATTTGATGTCTGCTTAAAATTTGGAAATTGATCATTTCTTGTAAGACAATTTGATGCATAATGACCCATCTTTAAACATTTTTTATATCTTACTTGAATGAAATTTCTGCCTCTTCCTGATTGTGCATTATTATTGGGAGGATTTTTTGTTTGTTTGTTTGTTAGTTTGTTCGTGACATGTGGAACTAACCTGTGGCTAAGAAACTGCGACTCAGGGGCATCTAAGCCGTCAAAATCACCAGGGGATCGCACCCATCCTAAGCCACACCAACCCTTAACATGGTTGGATTTTTTGTCCCCACAGGTTTCGAGCCGGTGACTTTAACATCACAGAGTGCCTTAACATCTCACTCTATCACCAACTGTCCTACACCTCGGGGACATTGTTATTGGGAGGATTACTTTGAAAATTTTATTGATTAAAATTGCTACAACCTCTACCTTGACCAAGACCTCTTCCACAGCCTCGATTAGAAGACTGATTCTGAAAATTTCCAAAATTTGATTTTCCTCTTCCTTTAGAACTTCCAGCTTTACTGAAAAGAATATCTTCTCCTGATTGTTTTTGTTTTCCAAAGGATTTACTATGTTGAGCCATTAATTCACTAAGTGAATCAAAAGTCACAGTTGATAACTTATTAGTTATTTGAAAAGTCTCAAGAAAATGCTTATAAGATGGAGGCAATCCATTTATTACAATGGAGAGTAGAAAACTATATTCAAGTTTAGAAAAAACACCTTTGATGCTTTCCTGATGAATGTTCTTAATCCTTGAAATGTATTCTAATACATCACCATTTTCTGCTAATATTTGTTTAATAAATTTCATTTGTAGATCAACTCTATGAGATGCAACAGGAGTATCACAAAACTTCTTTAATAGATTCCAAGCAGACCATGCATCTTTGGAATTCTCAATATGAACAAAAATGTGTTCAGTTACAGAAGAACATAGCAAAGCAAGTGATTTTTCACATTTCAAATGCCATTTACTAAAGAAGTAGCATCGATGGGCTTAGTTGGAGCAATATCACCATCACAGATATCACGCCATAATTCATTATAGATCAAAGTGTTTTGCATGTGTCGACTCCAAGATTTGTAATTCTTGGGTCCATCTAACTTATCTAATTTTGTTAATAGATTGATTAATTTAGACATGATGTTAGTTGCAAGAGAATAAACCAAAAAAATCCAAAAGAGAGACACAAGGTGCCAGAAAGAAAGAGTACACAATCCACACAAAAATAGTACTTTTAAGGGCTTGGCCTTGACCCTTTAAAAGTCTCATTGGAAAAGGAGTTTGAGAGAGTATTTTACTATACTCTTTTCAACTTTTGAGCGTTCAAGACTAGAATCAAATATTTTAAAGTTTGACCCTTTTTACAAGACAGATAGCCTTATACAAATAATAAAATGTGCCACCCCTTGAACTAAAGTCATCAATGACTTAAAAAATTACTACTCAAATGTCTAAAAATAAAAAAACAAAGCTCTTTAATCCGAACTTCAATCCTGTCGTCAATACGGTCCTTAATCCAGAATTCAATCCGGTCCTCAATCCAGACCTCAATCCGGTCCTCAATATGGTCTTCAATCTGGACCTCAATCCGGTCCTCAATCTAAATAAAGATTCTATGCAACGATTTTGATCATTTAATATCAACTAAAAAGTTTTCCACCAAAATCGTGCAAAAGGGGCTTCAAAAGAGAACACACAGCAATATTTTGATACAGATAAGAGATCTGAGTGGTTGAAATCTCACTAGTCTGATTTGTGATTGGATGGATATGCGTTCGATGCCAATGAATTTTTAGATCTCGGATACAAAAATCAGATTCAGAGATGCGCTAAAATTTCTGCAGTTATTTTCAATGTATTTACATATCACGAATTTACCAGAGAAATTTGTGAAATTTGAGAGATCTAGTTATTGTCTCAGATCTGCCTTCGCGATGGCAATGCAACAACAACAGTAAACCTTATATATGCATTCACAATATGGTTATGGAGCAACAATAAAAAATTGCGATGGTGATGCAGCAGAGAGAGAAATCATGGAAAAAGGTTGAGTAGGTTAGCTCTGGTGCGCAAGATCTCCAAAGGAATTTATTTTCCAGGGGATCCAGATCTGATCCAGACAAATTTGAATCTGCCTTTTCATTGATATGATGCCATATATTCAATATGATGACTTTCTGTTAAAATCATATGTGATTCACGATCCGGTCCTTAATATAGTCCTTGAAATGGACCTTGATATAGTCCTTAATGTGGACCTTGATACAGTCCTTGCTATAGTCCTCAATACATACCAGATCTGAAAACTTATAAAAATAAAGAATCTACAGCTCTGAATTTAAATTTCCATATTTATAAAATGATCTGAAGCAATTGTTTACAAATGAGCCCTTTTAATAAAATAGCAAAGGATCTATGAGATTTGAATAAAAAATGCAAAAGTACACTTTTATCTGCCTAGATCTCTTAGATTTATAGGAAAGAAAGATGCAATTAATCAAATCTACAAACTTGAAATTTTCATATATACAAGTTTAGCACTCAAAAACATGAATCAATTAATGAAAAAAATGATTCATGTAATCACAATAACAATTTTCCTTATTTAAAAAAACAACAACAGATTACCTCAGTATTGTTGCCCTTGAGTTTGAAGAGATCTGTGTTGATGTTAAGAAGTCTTCCTTACTTCCTCGATCCATCAACAATTCTCTTTCATCACAATTTTCACCATAGCTCTGATACCATGTTGACAAAGTGTCCTCAGACACATAATTTTATTAATAAGGATAAAGTGATTACAATCTAAAGTGAGAATTCATATTCTACTCCTTAACCTCACTTGAAGAAAGAGCTAGTTTATATAGCATAACTCTAAACTAAAATCTAGGAGAACAACCAATCACATAATCACATGAGTATGATAGGTGTCCTTTACATAGAATCTAGGTGTCCTTATCCTAACAAACTAGAATAAATTAATTTCTAAAAGCATTTATACTAGAAAATACTTAGACTATAAAACTTTAGGATTATGAGGCTAACAAGCAAATGGTATGACGATCTCCCTGATGTTAGCATCACATCTTTGGACTAGTTAGAAGAAAACTTTCTGAGAAATGGGGTATTAAATTACAAAATATCCACATGCTAATAAAAATACTCGAGTACATGAAACAAACTAAGAACGAGACTCTCAAGGAATTCCATACCAAGTTTGAGAATTTGCTACAACAAATTCCTAGAAGCCATCGTTCTGAAGAAAAGTACCTCATTTACCTCTATACCAATGCACTCTTAGTGCAATCAAGGTTTCTCCTCAGTGAAAAAGGTCCAAGAACAATCCAAGAAGCTTATCACATGGATATACAAATCGAGGTAAATATCTCTGTGTTCAAGGGAGAACACCTCTTTACTCCATAAATCAAAGTTGATCACGTCAAAGATACCCCAAATACTCTTAGTCTAGAGATATTAGTTTCCCTTGATATCTTTGTTATTAAATTCCAGGAAATAAGGGAACAAGTCATCGACCAAGAAGAGGTTTAAGAGAGGGATCCTAATGAAGGTTTCCAATCCCATGAGGAAGAGAAATAATTTACTCATGCTTCTACCAAGGATAATGAAGACCTGGTTGAAGAGTGAGAGTCTAAAGATATCAAACATGATGATGAAGTATTAATGTGTGTTCCTCCCTTTGATGAAGCCATCTGATATCCTATTCCTCCTACACAAAAAGAAGAGGATGAGTTTAGTCACTTTCCTTTTCAGGTTTTTTACGATACCCTATTATATGATTCAAAAGGTGAAGAAGAAAGGGAATCCTTGGACAAGCTAGACCCTCTATATTATGAATCTAAATATGTAGGATCAAGTCATGAGGATGAATCATTGATGCTTGCTCTTTCATTTGATGAATTCATCCAAGTCTTTGATGCTCCTACACAACAAGAAGTGAATACGGTAAGTTATTTCCCTTCTCAAGATTTTGAAGATGTTTTATTTTGTGATTTCGAAAGTGAAGAATGGTTAGAGGATCCCTTTGATGTTTTAATCCCTTTGTGTTATGATAAAGGTAATGACATGGTTGATAATATTGATGAGTTCATACACGTTGGGAAACATAAAAGGGATGTTTTTGGGTATGATGGGGATCCCATTTATGACATTGAGGGTCATTTCCAAATGTTTCCTTTACAACTATTATATGAGGCTACAACTAATTTTGACATTTGGCAACAAGGAGATGATGTAGTTATAGACGTTTTCCAAGCACCTAAGGGTGACCTAGTTCTAGGTTCTCCTGATGATTTTATGTCATACCTCGAGGTTTTTGATGAGTATTCCTTTGAGCACTTGGATTTATTCCATGAAGAATATTATCAACCACCGTTGTTCTCATATCTTGATAACGGTGAGGACAATGCTTGCCTGAAGCAGGGTACTTATGACAAGGTTTTCCATCCTCCTTCAATTACTTTACCTCACTATGTCACTAAGGGTGTAGTTGGGAAACATGTCCCTTCGCTTAATTTTTCTCCAAGGAAAAGCCTTCTTTAATAATTCAAGGGTAGGTTGAATGCCTTAAGAATAAATTTGTTATCTCAATATTCCAACCTTCCCGTGAGAAGTTGTCGGTCATCCTCTAGTTTCTTGCTAGTCCCTTCCCAGACCTCAGGATGTGATGATGTCTAAGGTAGCCAAACTTTACACTCTTTGAGTTAGTCTTTTGAGCCTTTGATTTTTCATGATCCTTTTCTGAGATGGATTGAGCACTTTCCTAGAAGTGTAACTTGGCATAATTTTTTCCCTCAATCCCATCTCCATGAGATAGACTTTATGAATTCCTATGATATGATGCATGCTCTAACTCATGTTATTTTTGTCCTTGACTTGTCATTTTTTTAGTTTATGATGAAGCACAAAGGTAGGTATTATGAGTTATTGATAGGATGGTTTCACTGGTTATATGACTACACCTAGCATTCAACCAACAAGTAAGTAGAGTTAGGTAGGAATTTTTATCCATTGTATATACCATTTGCATATCATGTTAGCATAATTTGTAGTTACATTTTTCAGATTATCTTGATTCATTATGTATATATGTATGTTCACAATCATTTTCTATATTAGATATGCTCTTATTTGTTTATTTTATCATATATGAACGACGGGTGATATCACCACCCTAGGAATTACTGATAACTTTTGTTGAGATTTAGCAGGCATAGGTCATACCAGAGATGTTGAGGTTCTCATGCACTCTACGATGAGCACATGTCCCCGAGTTGGAGCCAGATGTTATCCCATAGCCTAGGGATGACTAAGGATATCATGTCTCAAGGCCCACATATCTTAGACATGGAGTATCGAGGTTCAACGGACTTGAGCATGGCCCCTTTTTTCTTTAGTGTAGTCCACTTATCACCAGCAGAAATATCCATCACACTAGCCTAGTCATGAAATAGTGGTGAGACTTTCTCAATGAGGTAATGAGTCTGGGTATCATGGTATGTATCACTCTAATTTTTGAAGCACTTAAATATGTTGTATTAAATCCTTCTTCATTTCATGATGTTTTCTTGGAAATTATGCTCTTTTTCTTATTCATACCTGGAAGGGTGACATGGTGCCCTATTAAGTTGATTTCCCTTTAGGATGGGTTGCTAATAGGTGGATCTGTGAAAATTTATCATCCATTCCCTCCATACTTACCAATTTCCATCTTTATTCCTTTCATATCCCCTATCCTTGTTTGGGAATTGGGATTGGCTACACTAGGAAGGGTTGTATCGTACCTCGTGTGAAGAAGGGGCTAAAGTCCCAAAGGGTGAAAGTAGCCAGCAAGAGTTAAAAGCCAATGTTGAAACCTTTGATATGACTCTCCTAGGGATCCTTGAGAAAGCAGTGCAAATCTTCTTAGTAAGAAAAGGGGACAAATAAGATAACATAAACACTCAAGGTACTATCTTATGGATAGGAGGTCTCATCACTAGTCGTCCTATTATGACCATGGGCATGTAGCAGTATGACACTACCACCTCTCTCATCACCAAGCCAGGGTAGTGTCTCTTAGTGGAATAGCCAAGAGAAATGGGGTCTCATCACAAGCTGACCTTCTCATTTCCGTGAAATTTTTCTGGATAACGTTGTTACCTCTAGTCATCAAGCCAGGACAATGGCCCTTAACTATTTCCTTGAAGAACAAGAGAAAAAGATAAAAAGAAATAAATCTAAGAGTAAAAGGAAATGAATGGGATAGAAAACAATTGAATTTATGAAAAGGTGCAACTCACCCTCTACAAAGGCACCGACAGGTAATACTTTGCATTTCCCTACTATTACATGCACCCCATGCCCAAATATTTATCGTGCCACCTCATACACTTACATGACTTAGACTAGATCCTACTTGGGAAACACCCCAAACTTAATAAATTTTATCCCAATAGGACACACTGAGACCTTCTCCAAACCCAACTTGTCAAATTGCATAATGTTTTTGAGAATTTTTTTGGGTTAAGGGGGGTTTGGTGCACATGTTTGGGTAATTTAATTATTGGATTTGATTTACATGTTATGATCCTTGTGACTTATGAACCCCTGGAAGGCGTACTTGTTGTTGTTGCAGGACCTTTCTTGGTGAACATTACACATGAGGGAATTATTATCTCAAACCTTCATGGGGGCTTAAATCCCACAAATGGATGATGAAACCACAGCTAGGGGTAAGAAGAGATTGAAAAATTACACCAGGAGAAAGAATGGCGTTGCCTTTGGAGGCACCCTAGCAGACCTAGACCCAAGGGATATTTCTTTTCCCACATGGATGTTATCCCTTGAGGGCCCTATACATCACCATGCTAGCCCTAGACATCATCCAAAGCTAGGGTTTCATCTTGGATGACATTTATGAGGCATTGGCAAATATGGGCAGGTTTCAAGCCTTTGGAGTCCCAACGTTTCACCTTCCCTACCCGATTTCCCATACTTGGGCCTCAAGGTTACCCTAGATGGGCCTCATGTCACCCCTAGAGTGATTTTTAGATGCAAATTAATTTTCTTTTTTCCATATTTAGTTTGTGTAAAAAATAAGCCAAGCCAACCCAATAATTATGAACTGAAATCAATTTTAGGTTAAATGTTGTATAAATAAGCAGAAAGTGACATTCATTTTCATAACAACTTGTCCTTGGATACAAGCGGTCTTAAATTTGAACCATATTAGGGTTATTGGCTGAAATTGTGAGGCGCCACTCTCGTTTAAGAATGATTTTTGCAAGTTGGATCAATTTTGGAAGTTTTATGGTGATCTTGCATGAATATATTCTCATGATTATTCTTTATGCTAGTAAGTGAAATCTGCATTTTGTCATCTATTGAATGGTTTATTGTATGGTTTTATTTTCTCATACGAGATTATGATATTGCATGGTGTATTTAATGCTTGAAGTAAGAAACTTAAGTTGCTACTTTCTTACTTTTTTATTTGCCAAGTTTTTCATTGAATTGATCTAGTAACTAGTGAAACCCTAGAGCCCTAAAACCTAGCACTCTAAGGGTTTGGACTTAGCTACTATTGCATAATTTTTAATCCATAAAATGCTAAGGAGATAAAGGCGCTAGGGCCTAGAATTTCCTACACCCTAGCATCTTGTCTCTTGAGGTCAAATCCTAGGAGGACTTAGGTTACTACTTCTCCTATGTTTTTTCCCTCTTAGAATTTTTTGCATCATCATCATTAATTTTCAGCCTTAGAAGAAGTCACCCTCCTTGACTCCATTACCCTTGAAGGAACTAGTCTTGTTCTCTTAATTCTTGAAAAGACTCAATTCAAACCCCTTCACTTCATACTCAAACTCTTTCACTTTATACTCTACTAATTTTCTAACATAGTCTAGAAATACTAACATTTAATTTGTTGTTGTCATAATCATTGCTACAGCTATCATTTTGCAGCTTATATTTGCCTACTAACCATCTAAGTCATCCCAGAATTCGTATAAGGCAAGGTACTATCAATAAGTGTTAAAGTGTATGTTTAATTTCCTTTTTAGAGTGCAAATTTTGAAGTTGTTACCACTATCATAGTTGTTTTTACAACCATTGTTGCATCCCTTAATAGCCCTAAAATCATCCATAAAACCATTGGGCATTTGTACTAATAAAACTACAATCATTGGATATTGAAGTAGTGTCTTACTCTTTTATTATAGTACTTTTCTGAAGTGGTTTCGTTGTTGTCATCGCCATCAATTGATGTTGTTATAAATGTTTGGACATTCATTTAAGTCATTCATTTTCTTGTTTTTATCTTGAAAAGTGTGAGTGACAAACCATTCTCAAGTTTACAAGACTATTGCATATATTCCTTTTCATCATAACTTGCACCTTCCAAGATACATTGTTGCTGCTGTGATCTCACTTTCATTGTATAGTAACTTGTTCGGGAATCACATAATTTTTTTAAGAAGTCATTGATTATAATTGTTGCTACTAAATTTTAATGGTTCATTAGTAAAGGGCAGGTACAAGTCCATTTTCATTTTCCCTTGTCCTTTTCAACTTCACCAAAGTGACTTCTTTTGCTGAGTGACCTAGAGAGAGGGGTGGGTTTTCAC
>SNQJ01S0071022.1:38462-56720 GCA_010110895.2 Picea sitchensis
TTTTTGAAATTACATGAGATTACTACCATGTATGTATATATACGCAAATAAATAAATAAAAGATGTTATGCAAAAAAAGAGAAAAATGAAAAATTTAAATTCGAAAAATTATTGTAAACAAATACCTGGAATAATCATTGTCAACATTATGTGCTCCCTCTTTATTGACATCCAAGGAGGAATGTTATTGTTGATAACAAAAATAGGCCACATTGAGAAAACAGACCAAAGCTCTCCAAATGGATTAACACCATCAGTTGCCAATGAAAGCCTAACATTACGAGGTTCATCTGTAAATTCTAGCCATTTTGCAGCAATTTCCTTAAATGCATAACCATCTATAGGCATTCGAAGAACGACATCTTCAATTTTCTTTCGTGCATGGTAATCCATAAAATGTGCTATGCTTTGACACTTGAACGGTCGCTGCAAATGTGGAATTATGGGAATATGTTAGAGAACCTTTCGAGGGACCATTTTTGTTACTTGATCGGTTCGATATTTACTGATACCACATACCAGACATTTTGTTTTCGACACATGTTGTCCATAGTATATAATATGATCATCAGGACATGCATCTATACTTTGATACTCCATTCTAATGTCTTTCATAATGGAATGCAAATCTCGATATGTGCGAGGTAAAATATTTGACGAGGGTAACAAAAATTCACCTAACAATCTAAAACATAAAAAAGAAATAGTTAATGTAAAGAATAAGGATTGTAAATATTGCATTTTTATTTTACACATTAATTAACACTAAAAAAATGGGGAATAGTCAACCTTTATGTAGATGTGAAGTAACATATTACATACCTTAGGATCTGTGTCATACAAGTGTTAGACAAATTATTCGTAACTTTCAAATTCTCCAGCAGCAATGTAGTGGAGAGAAGATTTGCTCTTGACCCTTTAGAAAGTCATTTATTTGCCTTTTCAATCAGAGTTTCATCATAAATACCATCACTACTGTCCCCATGATCCTCATCTGGATGACCGAATAAGTCTTGAGTCATTTGATTTGTCTCATCAACTTGAACTATGTTATTATTGTCATCTACTTCCATGGGATCATTAACTTGATCTTCATTATCTGCTTCAAGTTCTTCATCTTGTACTACAACATCATTTCTGCTACTACTTGGTGATTTTGCATAAAGTTAGGGGGAAAATGTAACTTTATAATTACAAACAATCATGAAAAATTAGTGCATGTATAAAGCATTATAAAATTTGAGAATACAATCAATATTAAAACAAATAATGAATGTATATACCATCAGACGATATTCATTTGATCCCCCGTCCATGTGCCCATATTTTCTACAATGTTTTGTAGCTATTGCTATTAAAACTCTTTTGGGACGTCTAGTACAACAATTTTTGCAAGGGAAATAACATTTACCATCACCCTTTTCACCCTCTTTAATTCTTTTCCCAGCTCTGATGTTTTCTGACATTCTTCCCCACAGACTTATACTAAAACAAATACCTATTTTTTGTTTGCCGAGAAGACCCGCAAACCATTTTTGAAGCATTGTTATTATAGAAAACTTGTCGCAACATCCGTCAAATGCAACATATTTATAGATTTTATAACGTCGCAATTCCGACGTTAAAAAACCTAAGTGACCATTAGTATTTTGACTTGGTCAACATACTAAGGTGACCATTGGAGGGGAAAACCTAGTTTCCAAAACGTCGCAATTGCGACATCAATCTTCACAAACATGGAAATAATGACATCTGTGTCACAAACGTGTCAAGAGTGACATTAACGTGGCAAGAGAGACGTTAACATGGCAATACCAGCGTTATCGGGCAATATGATTTTTTTTTTTTTAATTTCCTCTATTTTGCGACAATATCGACAATTTTTTCCATAACTCCGCAAATAAAACGTCGAAATTTTTACAATATTTACTAGTGGAAGTTACTAAGAATGAATGGGAAATTCATCGAAAGAAAGCAAGAGGTTGCAACAATAGTAAATTCCGAAATGTCTTCATTCAGATTATGGCAATTTCGATTTGGTCACTTGAACTTTGATAGTCTTTTGAAACTTAAGTCCCAATATTTGGTAAAGGGTTTACGAAATTTCAAGAAAGAAAATTCCAAGTGTGAAGCTTGTATTTTAGGCAAACAAAATGCAGAAGATTTTCCAACTAGCTCATGGCGAGAAACAAAGTATTTGGAGTTGATTCACGGTGATATATGTGGTCCAATGGAATCTTCTTTTGGTGGATGTAGATACTTTATATTGTTCATTGATGACCACACTAGAATGACATGGGTGTACTTTTTAAAGGCAATGTCTGAAGCTTTTGAAAAGTTTGTAAATTTTCAGCACATGATTGAAAATGAAACTAGAGAAAAGATTGCTTCTTTGAGAACTGATAATGGAGGTGAATTCACTTCAACTGAATTCAATTATTATTGTTGAAACAATGGAATCAATAGGTAACTGACAAATTCCTATACTCCACAATAGATGGAGTTACTGAAAGGATGAACATAACGCTCATGGGTATGGCAAGATCTATGATGCAATTTAAAGGGTTGAGCACAAAATATTGGGTTGAAGTAGTCCATACTGCAGTTTATCTCAGAAATCGATCACCTACATCAGCTTTATATGGAAAAACACCTTATGAAGCTTGGTATGGTTTTAAACCCAAGGTAAATCATCTTAGGTTTTTTGGCTCAACATGTTATGCTTTAATTCCTAAGGAGAAGAGGACTAAATTAGAAAACATAAGTATGAAGTGTATCTTCATTGGATACTCTGGTGAAAAGAAATGGTATAGATTACTTTCAAATAGAAAATTCATTGTCAGTAGAGATGTCATTTTGATAAAAATGAAAGTAACAGTTTAGATGAGATTAATCATCTCCTTAGTCATTTAGAGAATAAAAACACTAAGGGTAAAGGTAAGTTGAACAAGTCAAAACAAAAATTTTGGTTTGAAAAATACTTTGTTACTCCAGAAGACATCTCTTTATCAATAAGTTCTTCTGATTCATCTGATAATGAAATGACAAAATACTCTTTTGATATGGAATATTCAAAAGATCTTCTCCAACCTCATATACTTCATATGAAAGAAGAGCCTCATTTTTTGAAAATCCTCTTTTAAATAATAATGGTGATTCAGATCCTCAGTCCCCTCAAGATAAGAAGACAAAGTGGGCCGAACAAATTCTCAAAGATGTTCATTCATATGAAATGAACAAAACAAGAAATAGGGGATCTTGAAGATCAAAAGCTAATTTTGCTCATGCTTCCATTGAACCTACTTATTTTGCTAAAGCATATGGACATAAAGAATGGCATGAAGAAATGATTAATGAATATGATTCAGTCCTTGTACACAGGACTTGGAATTTAGTTGATTGTCCACATGATGTTAAGCCCATCATTTTTAAATGAGTTTATCGAGTAAAGTACAAGCCCAATGGTAAAATTGACAAGTACAAAGCAAGACATGTTGCTAAAGGTTTTGATCAACAGGAAGGAATTGATTATGAAGAAACTTTTTCACCCACAGCTAAATGGAATACTATTAGAATGGTTATCAATTTGGATGCACATAATGGTTGGAAATTACATCAAATGGATGTCAAAAGTGTCTTCCTGAATGGTGATTTAAAGGAATATATTTTCATGACTCAACCACAATGTTTTGAATCTAAAGGACAAGAAAATAAAGTTTTCAAACTTGTGAAGGATTTATATGGTTTGAAACAAGCTCCTCGATCTTGGTATGCAAAAATGGATGAGTACCTACGAAAGGTGGGTTTTCAACGGAATGAATCAGATGATACATTGTATTTTCGAATGCAACATAAGAACATGGTGATACTTGTACTCTATGTTGATGACTTAATAATAACATGAAATAATGAATCTCACATCAAATAGGTTAAGGAAGAACTTAAAGCAGGGTTCAAAATGACTAATTTAGGGACACTTCATTATTATCTTGGAGTTGAAGTTTCTCAACATGCTAACCAAATATTCCTTAGCAAAACTAAGTATGCCACTGAATTGTTAAATAAATTTGGCATGGAAGATTGTAAACTTTCTCTTACCCCCATGGAGCAAAAATTGAAACTTTCAAAATTTGAAGGAGAGGAATTGGTAAACAGTACAAAGTACAAGAAATTGGTTGGAAGTCTCATTTATTTGACAAATACTCGACCAGATTTTTCATATTCAGTCACTATACTTTCAAGGTTTATGCAAGAACCAAGGAAAAGTCACTGGAATTCAGCAAAAAGGGTACTAAGATACATTCAAGGTACAAAATATTTTGGTATTCTCTACAAAAGGAACAAAAAATTTACACATGTTGGATATTCAAATGTTGATTTTGCAGGTGACATTGATGATAGAACATCCACTTTAGGTTATTTAATGAATATGTGTTCAGAAATAGTATCTTGGAATTGTAAAAAGCAGACAACAATTTCCAATTCTTCAATAGAGGTAGAGTACATATCATCTTGAAAAGAAACATGTGAGATTGTATGTCTACGCATAATTTTACAAGATCTTGGTGAAACTCAGAAATTACCAACTACCTTATTGATCGACAGTCAATCAACAATAAAGATGGCCAAGAATCGAGTATTTCATTCAAACAACAATAAAGATGGTCAATAATCAAGTATTTCATTCAAAGACAAAAAATGTCGACAACAAGTACCACTTCATCAAATCGCTCATCATCAAAGACATCATCAAGCCTCAATTATGTCCCTCTAAAGATCAAACTTCAGATACTTTTACCAAACCTCTCGGTAGAATAAAGTTCACTAAGTACAGAGATGAACTTGGTATTTGTAAAAAATGAACTCCGTGATTAGAAGGAGGGATTGCCAGTCTTTATAATCCCAAATTAATTTCTAAGTATTTTCTAGTATAAAATGTTTTTAGAAATTAATTTATTCTAGTTTGTTAGATAAAGACACCTAACTTCTATGTAAAGGAAACCTATCATACTCATGTGATTAAGGTGATTGGTTGTTTCCTAGATTTTAGTTTAGAGTTATGCTATATAAAATAGCTCTTTCTTCAACTGAGGTTAAGGAGTAGATTATGAATTCTCACTTCAGATTGTAATCAATTTTTCCTTATTAATAAAATTATGTGCCCGAGAACACTTTGTCAACATTCCTAGAATTTCGATGAAGAGTGGCAGAGAAAAATTCATCACCACCAAATCTACAAAGATCAACGAGAAGGAGTTGAAAGAAATCCCAAAATTATCCATGTGATCTTTGGCCCTAAACCCAACATTACCAGTGAATATAGGGAGCCAAATTTCATACCTCAGAGGCATTTTTCGAGGGTAGCCTAGAATTTCACTAATATCTAAGGGTTTAAAATTACCTACGTCCCATTGAGAAACCATGGTTGGATTTGTCATCAGCTTAAGTCACAAATAATCTTCTTTGGATCATCAAAGGAAGGTGATGGAACTAACCTCGGTGGAGTCACCAAGTAAGATTTGTGAAGTAAAGGCTTTGGATAAAGGCTTTCCGAAAAAAGTGTCGTTTGAGGAAAATTGACTCGAAGGTCCCTTTGACAACGGTGCCAAAAATGCTATCACACAATCTATATCTCTGCCTGCTTCTAAATAAAAGTAGGCCTACTGACATAACAATCAGAGGAAAACCGTATCATTGTCAAATTCCCAATAGGTTATATTTAGGAGGAGGGAAAACTCACTCCAAGGTAGACATCCTGTGACCCAATTGGTTGGATGAAGGGAAAAAGATACTTGAAACCCACCCTCTCTCTGGTGGTCACTCAATGTGAAGTCAATTCTAGTTGAAAGGGACAGGGGAAATGAAAATGGGTTTGTACCTTTCCTTTACCAATGAAACATCAAAGGTTAGTAGAAAATTTTATAATCAATTACTTCTTAAACAAATTATGTGCTTCATGAAAAAGTTACTATACAGTGAAAGCAAGATCACAGTAGAAAAAATGTATCTTAGAAGGTGCAAGTTATGATGACAAGGAAGAGATACAATAGTCTTGCAAACTTGAGAATGGTTTGTCCCTCACACATTAAAAGATAAATGCAAGTCAATGAATGACTTAAATGGTTTTCCAAACATTTCTAATGACATTAATTGATGACGAATATTTTATCAACAATGAAACTACTTCAGAAAAGTACTATAATAAGGAAATAAGACACTACTTGAATATCCAATTATTATAGTTTTCTTAGTACAAATGCCCAATGGTTTTATGGATGATTTTAAGGTTGTTAAGGGCTGCAACAATGATTTTAACAACAATTATGACATCAAGAAATCTTTAATTTCCAGACTCTAAAAAGGCAATTAAACATACACTTTAGCACTTATTGATAGTACCTTCCTTATACAAATTTTGGGATGAATTAGATGGTTAGTAGACTAATATAAGCTACAAAATGATAGATATAGAAGTGATTATGAGAACAACAACATATTATCTATTAGTATTTCTAGAATAGGTTAGAAAATTAGTAGAGTATGAAGTGAAAGAGTTTGAGTATGAAGTGAAGGAGTTTGAGTTGAGTCTGTCAAGAAGTAAGAGAAGAGGAATAGTTCCTTCAAGGGTAATGAGTCAAGGGGAAGACTTCTTCTACTCACAACAATGACACATTCTATAAGCAGTAAACCTTTATGTCCAAGGCCTCCCATACACTGTGCAGTTCCAGCCCCAAACTTCCTCCCATTTTACAAAACCAGTGCCTGCCCTAAACCCTCAGAGTGATAGCAATTTAGGGCTATAGGGTTTCAACACCCAACTACTTCAGACTAATTCAATGAAAATCTTGGCAAATAAAAAAGTAAGAAAGTAGCAACTTGGGGTTTCTTACTTCAAGAATTAAATACACCATGAAATTTCATAACCTTGTATGAGAAAATAAAACCATACAATAAACTATTCAATGTGATGAAAAAAGGCATATTTCACTTACTTGCACCAAGAATAATCATGAGAATAGCTCATGCAATATCACCATAAACTTCCAAAATTGATCCAAGTTGCAAAATCGAATTTAAACAAGAGTGGTGCCTCACAATCTTAGCCAATAACCCTAGTAGGGAATAAATTTCAGACCCTTGTCTCCAAGGATGTTGTTATGGAAAATAAAATTGTCACTTTTTCATTTTTTTACAAAATTTAATCCTAAAATTATTTTTAGTTCATAATATCTGGTCGACTCATTACACAACAAATAATATACACAAAATAAAATTAATTTGCATCTAAAAATCATCAGTGGATGACGCCATGCCCTCTAGGGTGATGTTGAACCACAAGTATGGAACATCTGGAAGGGAAGGTGAAATGTTGGGCTCCAAAGGCCCTGAAACCCTGCCCATATGTGACAATGCCTCATAAATGCCATCCATGATGAAACCCTAGCTTTGGATGACCCTCTAGGACTACTTTCATTTTGATGTCCAGTATCTCGGAGGGAAAAACGGCCCTGAAAAGAAAGATCCTCTGGTTCAGGGTCTTCCTCCAAGGTGCCCAAAGGAAGTTAGATCCTTCTCCCTGCTAGTTTTCAATCTCTTCTTACCCCTAGTCGAGGTTTCATCATCCATTTCAGGATTTCAAGACCCTACGAAGGTCCAAGTTAATAATTCCCTCATGTGTACCCATCCACCAGGAAAGCATGGTCCCACAACAACACAGTCAGTACTCCTCCATGTGGGTTCATAAGTCACATGGATCATAACATGTAACCAAATCCACAATTAAATTACCCAACATGTGCATGAAACCCCCTTAACCCATAAATGCTCAAAGATGTTATGCACTTGCTAGGGTTTGGACAAGGTCCTGTAAGTGTCCCATTTGCCTAACCTTCTTACGCTTAGTGTTTCCCATATGGGATATAGTCTAATTCATGTAAGTGTATGAGGTGCCATGGGGTAAATATTTGGGCATAAAATGTAATAATGTGGAAATGTAAATTCTTACCTATGTGGGTTCCTTTGTAGAGGGAAAGATGCACCAGACAAATGTAGTTTTTCTATCCCATTCATTGCCTTCTACTCTTAGCTTTATTTATTTTGATATTTTCTGCGGTGCTCTTCAAGTAAATAGAAGTTGAGGGCCATTGTCCTAGCTTGATTAACAGAGGTAACAATGTTATCCATACAAATTTCATGGAAATGATAAGGTTGTATCGTGATGATACCCCCTTTATATTGGCCATGCTTTCACTCACAAGATCCACTACCCGATTAAGTGACCAGATAGGTGGTGCTATTATACCGCTACATGCCCATGGTTATACGATATCGACTCATGATGAGACCTCCCATCCATCAACTGGTACCTTGAGTAAGCTGCAAGTATCTTACGGTCCCATTTTCTTATTGAGAGGATTTTCACTGCTTTCTCAAGGATCCCTAGGTGAAGCATAATGGCTGCTCTGAACATTGGATTTTAACTCTTTTCAGCTACATTTACTCTCCGGCCTTCTTTAGCTCCCTCTTCCCATGAGGTAAGGTACAACCCTTCCTAGTAGCCAATCCTAATTCCCAAACAACAAGGATAGGGGAGATGAAATGAATAAAGATGGAAAGTGGTGGCATGGAGGGAGAAATGATGAATTTTCACATATCCACCCAATATAAACCCATCCCAAAGGGAAATCAACTTCTACTAGGGCACCATGTCACCATTCCATGTATGAAAGAGGTAAAGAGAATAATTACCAAGAAAACATCCCCGAAATGAAGAAGGATTTAATACAACATATTCAAGTTCTTCATAAATCAGAGTGATACATACCCATGATACCCAGACTCATTTCCTCATGCAACAAGACTCACCACTACTTCAGGATCGCAGATGGTGTGTGATGTATACTCATCACTGGTGATATGGATTTAATTAAGAAAGAGGCCCTCGGGCCATGCTCAATTTGCTATTCTGCCTCGGGCCCATGTCTTGACCTATACCAGAAGTGATCTCCTTAGTCATCTCTAGGCTAGGAGATAACACTACCCATTAGAGTTATGGGTCAGATAGTGATATTAGAATATACCAGTCTCAACTTCCTCTTTGAAAATGCACCTATTTTTACAACCACCATGAGCCTAGAACTCCACAACCGAAAGAATATCCAAACTGAAATATCTCTACACATATGCCAGTTGGTTATCTCCTACAACACTGGGCGATAATGCGTGGAAATGGGGAAAATACACCCACCTCCTAGAAAACCCAGTGATGAAACAAACATCATCCTCCATGGGATGATACCACATATCAAGACCAACCCTAAACCCATGTCTTGCATGATCCCAATGATGAATCAATTGTTGTAATAATGAAGAGTTCCCCCAAAGGGATGTACCCTCCTCATAAAACTTCGGGAAGATAATATGTCCATCAAAAGGTCATGTGTATTCTGCGAAATAGGGTCAAGGCAAGCCTCCCATCCCTCTCTCCCTAGCCTCCCGCATTAATATCAATAAATGTGTACCGCCTCTGACCGCCACCTCACCCCACCTCCTCCTCCTCATTGTTGTCATCTTTGATTCACACAAATATTTTAGGAACATATATAAAGATAAAATAAATTTAAATTATAAAAAATACATATATAAGTTACATGTATTCAAAAAAATATTTAAAATCAATCAGTATGCCGCCAACAGATCATACACCTCACGGTTGATGCATTATCTCAAAACAACAACACCACTAAGAGGTGTGTCCCATAGGACTATTTGCATCAACTCAATGCTTCTAACAACATCGATTCATATCATTAACAAATATTCACCGCAACGCTAAAATTTATACTACATTAAATCCACACAGCTTCTTTTTTAAATTGAGGAAAGAACCGGGTGCAACTACGACTACCAAAGCTAATTTGTATGTTGTCTACCGAGTGATCTATCTTTATGACATCATTTCTGCTTGTTGACCTACAAGACCTAAGATAAAATTTTATTATTGCAAAATTAAACCTGCGCGATGTGTTACTATAACACACTACCACCATGATAAGGAGCATAGATTTTTGTACCCTGCTCATTGTAAATGATAGAGCATTCTAACGCAGGCATCTTAAATGAGATGCCCTGCTATGTAAATTTGGGAAATATATGTCCCAATGCATTTCCCCGCATAATCGCTTATTAATTGTTATGTAGTTGGTTGTCATTGATCTCAACCCCTGAAGAAATTCAAACAAGATATCTCCCTAGAAGGCCCCAACAATATGGTTAAGGGACTTAAATTTTGTTTGAGGTATAAAGGTTTGAAGTTCAATGTATTTGCAGGTAATACTATTCTAGATGGATAATACCTGTCATGCCATTTCCGGTGATATGTGGAATGTCACATAAATCCTCACAGTTAGAGAGTTATGTCCATGTGAAGTTGGAGAACCCTCATGAGTTATCTAGAAGCCCCTTGAATGTCAAAGAAGTCAATTTATTCTAGAAGCTCCTAGAAGAAGTTTACTAGTCAAAGTGGTTGTAACTAGGAGTTAATCATGAGTTAAGTTGTTGCAAAAATAAAATAATTAAAAATAAATTGGTTGCAACTAGAAGTGGAGAGATTACTATTTTTGGATAAAGTGGTTGTAAGTGGACAAAGTGGTTAGAAGTGGGTTAGCCATAAAAGAAGGAGGTTGGGTAAAGGTAGTTATAAGATAACCCCTTGAGGAAGCCACTTGGAGAGTATAAATAAGAGAGCAAGGGTATCCTATTAGCACCTATTGAGAACATTGAGTATCCATTATTTTTTGAAAGGTTTATTGCAGTTTTTCATTGATACATCTAAATTTACGCAAGTCTGAGGTAGAAAAGAAGGGTTGACGATGAAAGTTTCGGAGTTGTAGAATTTCTGAAAAAACCCTAGTTTTTTAGGTGTACATGGGTTGCAGTGGAGGAAGTCGCATACATATGTGGGATGAAGTGGATGAGTGTGTCTACATGTGTGGGCTAAAGAAGAGGAGGTCACATACAATTGGGAAAAAACCATGAAATCTTGAGTAGATGAGGATCCCAGGTTCTTAGAGTATGAAAGCAAGTTCCTAGGAAGGTCTACAGTGATTAGGTACAATAAATCTATCTACAAGTTCAAAATTTATGTCATATTCTTATGTGTAGTTGGATATTGTTTGTATATATGAGATATGGTTATGGGAGATTGGGGATTTTCCCTAGAAAAGTTGTTGGTTGTATGAAACTTACTGTATGAGCTAGATTTACATAAATACAATGTTGATATGTTTGGTATTTATCATTGGTACATCTTGTTGGTTTGAGTTTTAATGCATATATTACATTTCTTCGTACACGGTTGAGGGATATGTATAATGATGTATTCATAGGGCACAATTACATATTTGATACAGTAATAGGCTGTAGGTGGATGTGACAGAGGCAATGAAAGTCTGGAGGGATGTGTTGGCACAGGGGCAAACCCAGGGTTCAACACTTCAACAATGAACCAACAAAATCCTAACTACCAGCCCTTTCGGCAACACTTGCGAAGCAGATGAAGTCTCACTCAAGGTAGAGGCAGGGGTGGTTGCAAGATTCAGGTTCTGCAACCTTAGCTAGGACACAGATCTGTGATTCTAACACTTAGCAAACACTTTAGCATAGATCATTCATCAATATTTAACCCTCATGGAACTCCGCAGATGGCAGAGAGCACCACATCATTCACTTAGATCTAGGTTAAGAGTTAGCAACAACAAAATAGGTCTAGCACTCAACACTTTCATATATGTCAGATCTACATCCATGCATCTAAGAAGCACAAAGAAAATTAGATCTATCTAAGTATATCATAGAAAATCACATAGCATAATCATATCAAATCACAACACATGCAAAGAGACAAACACATTAGGTCGAAGCACAAAGCACAACACATAGGGTTACTCTGGTTCACCCCCACCCTGGGGATACGTCCACAAAGTCTTCTTTTTCTTTATTAGCTTTGGTCAATCTAATTACAACACATAGCTCAAACTTGTACTCTACATAGGATAGGAGATCTACGCACACCTCGCCAGATCCTCCTTCCCCAAGTAAATCTAGCACAGATCCTTCTTACAATCCATGCACTTAGCACTTACAACACTTGTACTTAGTTTTGCAAGTCAGTCACACAGTATACACAAAGCCTTTTCTAGCACTTAGCTTCTCTACCTCTCTTACATTGCATAGCTACTTATTTATACTTTACAAAATAGGCCTAAACATGGGTAAACCCATGGGCTGACATCCCATACCCATTACATTATCCCCAAAACCCCAAAAAGGACCCAAGAAAGGGGTCTAGCTTCCACAATCTCCACTTCACGTTGCACTCCATCTTTGACAAGTTGTCGAAGTTCCAAAAATGGTCAAATATGACCAAGTGTTTCCTTAAAACTTGGTCAAGGGCCAACAGGCCCCCAACACTCACCTGTTACTCATCCCGAGTCACTTAGATATGGGTAAAGTTGACTCAAAGTTCTCGATCTTGGCTTGAGCTGCTTCGACTTGTCTCTATGCTATGACTTCCTGCTCAATGAACTCCTGAACAACTGCTTCACTGATAGGCCCTTCCAGTTGCTGCTCAACTGTAACAACTACTTGTTCCAGTAGTGTTCCTTGGCCTTTGATTTCTTCAAACAGTATATAGGCCTCCTCCTGGATTAGCTGGAGTTTATGGGTGACTTCCATCACTCTGTTCTGCAGGGTAAGAACAAGTTGTTGGGCAGTTCTCTATTCCTGGGATCTCTTCATCCTCTCAATAGGTGACAGGAGCTTGAGTTGTGCCTGTACTATATCTGTGTGCTTCTTTGCTTCCTGGAGTTGGGACTCCAGTTTCTTCAACTCTGGGTCTTCAGATAGTTTCTCATATATCTGTGCGCTTTTGTTACTTAGATGTTTGCATTCTGCAACAAGTTTTCTAATCCTCTAGACTGCACTTTGATCGTCTAATTCTCCTTGGTCACGCACTTCTTGTAGAGACTGTGGTATGGTCTAAAGCTCTAATTCCATGACCCTTTGTTGAAGCTGCTGAATAACTTCAACCAGCTTCATCACTTGACACTCTATGGGCTCTTCGGCCTTCTGTTCTAATTCGATCACAAAGTGAAATGCTCTGTTGACTGCTTCTTCAATTCCAATTTGCATCACGAGAAACTTCTCTTTCTCTTTTTGGACCTTCGCTCGGTCTTCTTCAAATTTTTCTTGGAGAGAATTATTCTCTTGTTGCGCTGCTTGACATTGCTCAATAATTTCTTCCTATGCCTTCTTGAGGGCCTGGGTGGCCTGTGATTTTTCTTCCTGAGCACGTCGAAGGCATACTTCGACTGTATCAACAATCTTGCAGAGCTGGACCAATTCATGTCCTTCTTCTATTATTCCTTCTGGCAGAGGCGTAGTAGAGATTTCTTGGCTAGAATGGAGTGTCTGCTATATTCCTTGAAGCACGATATCAATCTGGCTATACATTTGTTCCTACTTCACTTCCTACTTCTCTATTATTTCCTTTGAAGCATCATTGACCACTATAACAATGAAATCAAAGTCATCCAATGTGAGGGAAGTTCGCATCTTAGTTACATGGGTTCTTGGTTTCTTTCTGGAGGAAGACTTCAGAGGTGAAACCTTCCTTTTCTTGGATGAGTCTGTTTTGTCCCTAGGTGGAGGTACTTCAACTTGCTGTCGCTTATATTCTACACCTTCTTCGTCATCACCTTCTTTTTCTAGCACAATGGAAGTCGTCCTTACCGATTTTCTATCTATATCCTGAACCTCTTTAGGCTTCTTCATCTCCTTTGTCTTCTTTGTTCTATTGGTCCCAAGTGTATCTTTCACAACTTCTAGGCTGTCGATGCCTAAAATTTCTGTCGGGTCTACTGAAACAATGAGGTATGCCGACCACTCCTTGGTGATCTCTTCTAGGTCTTCTTCTGTCAGCTTATAGTAAGACTGGAGTTGTTCTTGGTTCTCATCAGTGCGTGGGGTTAGGTATATAAAATGGCGATCTGTGATGAACTTTATTAGAGGTCGGAACCTATGTAAAGTGTTTGGGGTTATGCGAGGTTCACTCCTTATGGATTCTTTAAGTTGATTATAATATCCGTGGAAAGTGACATTCGATTTTCATTGCTTTCTAATGTTGTTTGAGTACCATAAGGTACTGAACTTTGCAACTAGTGGCTCAAAAGGGTTAAGGTTTGGGAAAGTTGCACCTTCTGGTAGCTCCCATGCAACAAAGGTGATCAATATTAGGAGCCAGCTAAAATGGAATTCATGCCCCTGATCCTGAGCTTCTCTAAAGTCAATCTCCAGTTGATTCACTAGGTACTTCACCCAGTTCATCTGTAGTCCCTCTGTGCACTTTCTTGCAAGGTCAACTACGAAGCCTAATACTTGTGTTGGTCGATTCTTACATACCATATTCCCTGCGATTAGTTGGCATGTGAGGCACACTGCGCCACTTTCAATAGAACCTAGCTTGTAGCCTCTCACGCCTTTCTCAACATCGCCATAGGAATCTTTTATCTTCTGCGCAAGAGTGCAGTCTACGGTCTTTCCAGGATAGTACTCATGGTGATCAGGGCCCTGCATGATAAGCCTGGTGATCCTATTGATCAACATCAGATCAACAGTTATGCGACGGTCTAACCACAGGTATCCTCCATGGTAAATTGCGAGCAATAACTTTACACAAATATTCACCTCCTGGTGTCTGCCAAAGTGAGGTATTTTCATAATGTTTAGTAGAGTAGACTGCATGAGGTTCATCATCCATTACTATAGGATGAGATTCAAGTTCTTTCCCTTAGTTCACGTCAAGTACTTATACGGGGCAAGCATGCTATAAACTTTATGGTCCCCCAAGTTGAAGTCATAAAACTTCAATGCTATAACCTTGTCTTGATCTGAGTGGTAGGTGCGTACTCCCTTCAGTAAATATGCAGTTACTAGGGCATATTCAAAATCTCTAGCTACACTGTCCCTGTTAATATCACCGCTCATAGGGGGTATGTAAGCTAGTAGAATGGATGTCACTAACTTTGCGTTGTCTAAGTCATCCTTATACTTAGTTCTCCTCTTTGCGTCGAATCGAGATGTTCCAGCTCGAGTAGTTGACGGGGAGGCTTGCACTCCTCTCGTCGATGAGGCTTGGACTCCTATGGGCATTCTTCTTTCCGATATGACTCTCTTAGTCATTAAATTGAGAAGGACTTATGTGATGGATTCCTCAAGCATGGTGAGCTCGTCGGACATATGCACTTGGGAAATATAAGTAGGGTCACGATGATCTCAAAACACTGCACTAGGGTGAATGATCTTCTTGCAATGATAACTATGTACAATTACGAGTTCTGCAGGATTTGATTTTTTAGTTGGAAAAAGTGTTCTTCAGGCACGACGCGACGCGCTAAATAGGAAATTCATCAATGGTATGGTTGCAATGGGTATGAAGCTTTTGTGAATGTTGATCCATCCATTATGTCGCAGTCCAATGGTCTAGTGGTGATCCTTTAATGCTTTTTTGTCCATTTGGGGCAGAAGTCGAACAAGTATATCGGTCCAACAACTATATTTTCACATCTTGGCGAAGTGCCAAATGTCGTTGTCCTGATATCTCATTGAAGCTCAATTCTTGTGATTTTTCTTTCTGCGAAGTTTCCTCCTGAACTTTCTGTAACTTTTCAATCTTGGCTCTCTTCTTACTTAGCTTCATAGCCTTCTTCCCAATGAGCTTCATCTCAGTCATCCTCTTTCCATTCTGAGTCTCGCCTTTTCTCAACATAGTCACTTCGTGATGCTGAGGTTCTTTCTTAAGATCCAAGGGTAATACTCCTTCATCATATGGATTATGTATTTCAGTTTTTGGTGGTTCCTCTAATGCTCTTATAGCTTCGACATCCGAGTTCCTAGTGTTCAACAGCTGAGATGTGTTCTCCTGTTCTTCCATCAAGTAGGTGATCCTTCTAGTCATAAATTCCATGAGTTCTTTCTTCTTCTGTTCTAGGGCTTCCTTTTCTTCTTTTCTCCAGATCTGGTCTTTTTCAATCCATATCTTGCCTAACAAAGCTGGAAATGGGGCATGGTCCTCAATAAATCTATTGACTTCGAACTCTTCCTCTGTCAAAGCTCCATGGGTACTCATAGCTATCTGGGTAATTTTGCCACATAGGGTTACCATATTTCCTTTAAACAACCCTATTCTTCCTAGTGAAGGAACCATAGCAGGCCTTCCTAGGGTTTCCCAA
This sequence comes from Picea sitchensis, assembly GCA_010110895.2. Taxonomy (NCBI): domain Eukaryota; kingdom Viridiplantae; phylum Streptophyta; class Pinopsida; order Pinales; family Pinaceae; genus Picea; species Picea sitchensis. Next base: position 54,752 of record SNQJ01S0071022.1, read on the forward strand.
GTACTTTCTGTCATAATGTTCATCTGTGTTCCCTCATCTAGAGCACAGTCGATGTTGAAGTCTCCTATTCTTACTTTGAATTTCTCCTTTTCTTTGAATATCTCTGACAAACTAGCATCGTTATGTTCATCTAGGGTTTCTTTCATTTTCAGTAACATAATCTCTTATTCTTTCTGGGGTTCTTCTATAATCTTAGTCTCTTGAATTTTTTCCATATTCATCTTTTCAAGTCTAGTAATCATTCTAGGGAAATCCAGTACTTCATCATCCATAGCCTTACAACAGAGGCAACTAGGGTTTCTCCCAGGGCATTCCTTAGCAATATGTCCTGGTCTTCTGCAATTGTAACAAAGAGTCAATGCTCTCTTTCTCTTCCATGATCCCCAACTTTTCTTGTACTGTGTGCTAGGATCATGATGGCTAGCCTGAAAAAATTTCTTTCTAGGATCCTGCATCCATTGGTTAGTCCAAAAATTCTTTCTATGCATAGGTATAACATATCTTTCATTATTCTTATCAAATCTATTCATATCAAATATTCTTTCGCCTAACAATGCCCTAGTTTCCAAGCTAGGACAAAATCTATCAAGTATACCTAAATCCATACTTTAGAAACAAAAATTTTTGCTTCTTTTACTTCTATAGATTACAAAGCTTCCAGATCTAAGAACTTTTAACTATTCTTAGCTTTATTAGATCATACAGCTTACAGATCTTACCTCTTTTTGTAGATCTAACTTAGAAACTTCCACTTTAACCTTTCTTAGAGCACAAAGCATTCAGATTTGACTTCTTTTCTTCAAATTTGTCCTTCCTTCTTCAGCACAGATCTTTTCGGATCAAGTGGATCACTGTGCACTAGGTCACAGGTCCATGCACAAATATTTTACAATTTCAGGATGCACCTTTTACACAAAGCTTCTTCTTCCTCAGTTCCCAGCAATCACAGTTTCAAGTCCCCGCAACAAAACCATTTGTTGGCACAGGGGTAGAACCAGGGTTCAATGCTTCAACAACGCACCAACAAAACCCTAACTACCAGCCCTTTTAGAAACACCTGTGAAGCAGATGAAGTCTCACCTGAGGTAGAGGTAGGGGTGGTTGCAAGACTCAGGTTTCTGCAACCTTAGTTGGGACATAGATCTGTGATTCTAACACTTAGCAAACACTTTAGCATAGATCATTCATTAGTATTTAACCCTTATGGCATTCCGCAGATGGCACAGAGCACCACAACATTCACTTAGATCTAGGTTAAATTAGCAGTTAGCAACAACAAAATAGGTCTAGCACTCAACACTTTCATATATGTTAGATCTACATCCATACATCTAAGAAGCACAAAGAAAAGTAGATCTATCTAACTATATCATAACAAAGCACATAGAATAATCATATCAAAGGACACTTCATGCAAAGAGACAAACACATTAGGTCGAAGCATAGAGTGCAACACACAGGGTTACCGTGGTTCACCCCCACCTTGGGGCTATGTCCACAAAGTCTTCTTCTTCTTTATTAGCTTTGGTCAATCTGATTGCAACACATAGCTCAAACTTTTACTCTGCATAGGACAGGAGATCTGTGCACACCTCGCCAGATCCTCCTTCCCAGATTAGATCTAACATAGAGCCTTATTACAATCCATGCACTCAGTACTTACAACACTTGCACTCAGTTCTGCAAGTCGGTCACACAGTATACACACAGCATTTTCTAGCACTTAGCTTCTCTGCCTCTCTTACATTGCATAGCTACTTATTTATACTTTACAAAATAGGCCTAAACATGGGTAAACCCATGGGTCGACATCCCATACCCATTAGATTATCCTCCAAAACCCAAAAAGGACCCAAGAAAGGGGTCTAGCTTCCACGATCTCCTCTTCGCGTTGCGCTCCATCTTTGACAAGCTGTCGAAGTTCCAAAAACAATCAAATATGACCAAGTGTTTCCTCAAAACTTGGTCA